>JANHGN010007472.1:0-49013 GCA_024605025.1 Megaceryle maxima | reverse complement strand
TAGCTGTAGGCTTCAGTGTCAGGAGTCTACCTACCTACTGGGTCCTTCAAGAAATTTGTCAGGTATGAGATTTTTTTAAATTTTTTTTTCTCCTCCTCCTTATGTTACCCAACTGGAGCTTGAAACTAATAACATAGCTTTTTCAAATTTTATTCCTTGGTTTGTTTTCTAGCAAACCTGAAGATTGTTACCAATATTGAGGAGACGGGGAGGGGTACGGAGCTGGTGGTGATGAGGGTGTGCAGCAAAACCAGACAAGGGATCTATACATTTTTTGCTGGTTTAACTTTGCTGCAGTGGTTTGGAAATTCTTCTATTGGTATTTCTGAAGAGCAAGGTCTGCAGGAGGGCCTAGAAGTTTAGATGAGAAACCAGAACTGATGCCTCCACGCTGGAGACACCCCCTGCTGTTTCTCAGTTCAAAGCAGAAAGGTGCAGATCAGGTGCAGAGGTCCTTGTGCAAACACATGAGCAAGGCACCATGCACTCGGCCGGGCAGCTCAGCACACCCCTGCCCTCTGCCCTTCGCCTCACAAAGGCTGCCCAGCTCCTCCAGTGCCCACCACGTGCCAGCTGCCCAGCGCCAGCATCAAGTGGGTGTGAAAACCTACCCAGCACAGGGCTGGGGCAGGTTTATCCTCCAAAGCTCCGTTCCTCCACTGGAGTGCTGCAGAGCTCCTTGCTCATTACCAGCTCCCTCCAGCACACCCAGTAACCCATCTTTCCCCTTTGATCGCTGCAAGACTACACCAGCTTGTCGGCGGCTGCCCCTCTGCAAGTGGGCAAGGTTGGCTCAGGAGCAGAAGGTAGGAGACGCGAGTTTGGGATGGGTCCTGCTTGCAAGTACCAGCTCCCAGTGCTCAGCAAGCACTTTTCTAGCACGTTTCTAGCTCTGCATCTCCATTTTCCATGTATCTCTCTCTTCTTCCCGCCTGGGTAAAAGCTCAGGGCTCATCTGTGCCCAACACGCAGCTGGGAGTCTGGTGAGGCTGGATTGAGCCTCGGGGTTTAGTTGTGTACATGCAAACATGAGGATGGTAAGTGGTAGAAGAGATTGTTCACAGCTTGCTGCTGGGGTGAATGGAGAGAAGCATGGAAATCCCAACATCTCCTGAGACCAGAGTCTGTTTGTAGAGCAGAAGAACTTTGTAAATAGATAGGCCTGTGTTGTTTGTAGCATAGACACCTTCTCATGTATTTCCTTGATTCAGGTCTCCTGCTTGACTGCCTAAGGTGAGCTGCTCCTGGTGGGAACCTCAGGAGGCCTCACGCTAGCTGTTGAGGCTGCAGCTTCTCCTCCTCAGGTTTCCCACCAGCACACATGCCTCAGCAGTTGCCCATTGGTGTTCAGCTCCCATTTCCCAGCTGAGATGCCTGTAGCTCGCTCCAGCCGTAGACATTAGCATCCCTTTCCCAGTGCAGAGCATACCTGCTGAAGCTGGTCTCAGGACACAAACCAGTGCTTGGAAATACTCAGGTGGGGGGGAAGAAAGTGCTTAACTAGAGGTTCTGTGGATTTGTGCTCTTGGGCCTGCCTCTGGCCTCTCCAAGAGACAAAACTGCATCCAATACAGTAATAAGAGCTCAGGCTACACCATGGGCATCAAATGCCAGGTGATGCTGGCAGTCTGTGCTGAACAATGGGGGGCTTTTGAGTCTTGACAGTGGTCTGCAGATTTAGCTCTCTACACACAGGCACTGTAATGACCACAGGCCACCACTTGCCCATCCAGCAGTTCCCACACCCTCCCCATCAGGCTACTTTTTCCTCTCTTCACACATAAAACCGTTCATTACCAGGAGACTGTCTCTCATTCCTGCTTCAACCAGAGATGGCTTCTCTAACCCACCCTAGATACCTGCCTAGAGCTTCCCGTGTCCCTTTGCCATTGTTTTAAGCAAACAAGAGGGGGATCTGTATTAAATCTGATCTTCTCTCTAACTGATGCCACTGTAAGCTGTTCAGCGCCCACCAAACACAGCAGAAGTTGGACCCAAGCCAAAGCCACCAGACCCTCCCAAGAACATTCGAGGTAAGGCCATGCCCATCTCCAAGGATGGGGCAGGACAGGTTCTGCTCATTCAGCCCCACAGAGGTCTTTTTGGAGCTGTGTTTGGGATTGGGATGGCTGCAGGGGTCTCCCTGAGCCCCAGGAGAGTCCATGGGCAGCCCAGCTGTTTTGGGAAGGGGTTTCTTGCTACAGGGTGAGGGACATGCACCTTCCCCTAGCCAAGATTAATTAGACAACATTAATTAGGCTGATCAGCTGTGCTGTCCCAACAGAGCCAAACTTAATCAGCACATCACCCCACTCCAAACACCCCATGGAGCTTCCTCATGAGGGATAAACACAACTGTGGGTGTTTCTACACAGGGATATGGCCCCAGAGCCATCTGCAGCACCCACTGCAGAGATGTGGGGCTTTGAAGCATCTCAGGGACCCATTGAGCTGTTCCTTCCCCTCTAGGCTACCCCCCTTCTCTCATGGTGGGGACAACAGGCCCCAGTCCCCCTGTGCTATGCTGGTCTGCCACTGAAGGGCTGTGAGGAGAGGCCACTATGTTCCCTGCTCAGCCGTTGTGCCAGAGGATGGAGAAGGCTGTGGTGGCAGAGCACGGCGTGGGCACCATGGTGCCCTGTCATGGCCATGGAGGCTGAAGAGGCTGTGTTGGTGGACACTGTGCCAGCCCATCAAGGGAGCAGGGGAAGCCATGGAGACCTGAGGAAGCCCCAATGCCACACCAGCCTCACAGATGGCATCAGAAGCCAGAGTGGGCTAACTGACCATGGCTGAACCCTGAGCCACCTCTTGCCATTGCTATCACTGTGGGGATGTGACCAACACCAGTGGATGTAGCTGGGAATGCCCACCCAGCACCTCCCTGAGCACCACAGGGCTGGCACACCACAAAAAACAGTGGGACCCCTTCCTAAATGCCCTGTGCAATCTCAGAGCTGCTCAGCCTTGCCCCTTCCTGGCGTTACCAAAGGACAAAACCCTCCAGGCACCAAACCCCACCACCTGAATTTGGAAGCTATGGCCTTTAGCCCCAGCACCCTGGTAATCCCTTGTGGGACAGGGCTCTGGCTGGCAGCACAGCCCCGAGGAAGGACCATACAGGTCAGGACGGCCTGTTACCCTATGGAAATATCCCAGCTCAATCGTGCTGGGCTGGCTCTGGGAGCCCTCTCCCCACCACAGCACTCAGATATGTTTTATCATCTCACGTAGCGGCTCCGAAGAGCAAAGCAGGGCGCACAGCACACTCTGCAGGCAAGAGGCACGGGAAGAAGCCAGGTATGTGCTGGTGGGGACGAGCCGGGCTGGAGCGACGCGTGCTCTGCAGAACCTTGTAGCAACCCCTGCCAGACACCACCTCGGTAGCATTTTTCCTCCTAGCTGCACTCCTAGTGGGGTTTTGGGTGCCAGTTGGCATGACCTCCATCAAACTGAGGCCATGGCTGTTTTCAAGCCACGTTTTTAAGCTGTTTAGACTCGTAGATCCTTTCCTGAATAACCCAGTTCATGCCACAGAACGTGTGTAACGGAGGGGGGGGGGGATGTGTGAGTAGCTCCTGCTGACTCTGCTTGTTGCAATAGTGAGGTTCCTTGGGGTTTTTCATGTGTTCAACTTTGAGGAGGGGAGAAGAAGAAGAGAATTTTAGCAGCTACCAGCTGTCTGGTGCAGAAATAGCTGCCAGCGCTGCCGGAGTGGTGTTCTTGGCTCGGCATTGTTCTCGTGGCAGAGCTGCTCGTGGTAGAGTAGGATGCAGAGCGGTGCTCAACGGCGAGAAAAAGCCTCTCTCTGATTTTCCTTAAGCATCCTCAAAGAGCTCAAAACTCATCCGGCTCAAACCAGACTCTGGCCCAGTGGCTCCTATTGAAACGTATAAAGGTAAGAGGAGGGAGTGTGGTGCTCTGGGCTCCTGGCCTTCACCCAGGTGATGAGGTCCAGCAGTCTCTGATGTGGAGAAGATGGGGAGGGTTTGCCTACCTGAGTCATGGTCAGCTGTATGTAGGAGTGCATCCCTAGGGTGAAGCTACACTTGGAAATGGCAGCAGCAAGAAATATTTGAACTGAAATTCTTTGGGTGTAGGTAGAAGTTGTTTCACAGAGGGTCAAGATGACAGTAGACTCTCAGCTCCTCCTCAGGCAGCTGTGAACCATGGGGAAACCTCTGCCCTGTTCCATCTTCCCTGGTCATGATTTCATTGAGACAAGTCTCCTCCTCCTGCCGCATGTGCATGCTGACCCACACCCTTCCCACCCTCTGCCATCCTTGAATGTTAAATGCTACAGCTCAGAACAAACCCCCAGCTCCAAGCCTCCTTCTGAGCCTCCAAAAGCTGGGGAAACTCAGAGCTAGCTGACACTGTTTCTGCTCATGCCATCCCCTGCCCATGCTGGCTGGGACACCTCCTGACCAGGACAGCTGGGTCACAAGACAGCTAGGGTACCTCCTCTGGTCCTGTGTTATACTTTTAAGCTTCCAGAAAGATCCATCACCCTCACATCTAACACTGCAAGGTGGTGACCATCCCAAGTCATGGTAATGAAGGGCAAACACAAGAAGCAAGCAGTCAGATTCCTCTGGCTACAAAGTAAACCTATCTGGCTGTTTTCTAGCACATGTGCACAGCTGTGAGAGGTCAACCCTGGGGACAGGAGCAGTGCTTGGCCAGGTGGTGGTAGCACCTCCCACCCTGCCAACAGCCCTTGCAGCTATTGCTGTGCTGCACCCAGCAGGGCTGGTTCAAACACTCACTTCACCACCATCTTTTGAAGGTTCCCCACACAAGTTACAGTTCCTTGCATACTCTCATTTTAAGCATTTAACCTGAGAATCACCATATGTCACAACCAGCATTAAGTTGGGAAGTACAACAGCAAGGGACATGTTGAGAAGGGACGCAAAGAGGAAGAAGCCAGAGAGGCAGCGAGGTTTTACCTGGGCGGGCACACAGCAGTTTCAGCTCCACTTCAGCCTTGTCCAGGGACTTCCCTTGGCTGGAGGCAGCAAGTGCTGCTGCACCCTCTGCCAGCCCCATCCCATGGGCCAGAGCTCTTCACAATGCAGAGCATTTGCTGGGACTCTGCAGCCCCACCAGAGCCAAACCCAAGCACCAAAGTGAGCTCTGCTCGTTACCAAGGCAGTTCTTTAATTAACACCTGATGCTCCCTCCACTGCCTGCTCCTATTTCCTTAAAGACATTGTGTCCTGGGATGGTCAGAGACTGGCTCCTGCCTGCCCTCACCCCTAAGGGGACAGAACCTGCTGACCCCTCTCTCCTTTCTGAGCAATGGTTTCCAGCCTGATCCCCCCATGGCAGCAAAGAACAGCAGCTGCTGTGCACACTCATCCTGCCCAACCCAGCCTTGAGTCAGCAGTGGCCGTGGCATTTCACCCCAGAAGGAGCCTCCTCTTGTCTCCTCACCTCTGCCCGGCACAAGGGAGGATGCTCCTGGCCCAGCTCCCCAGCTCTCTCCTCCTCCCTGCAGACTGCGAGTGTTACGGCCACTCCAACCGCTGCAGCTACATCGACTTCCTGAACGTGGTGACCTGCGTGAGCTGCAAGCACAACACGAGGGGCCAGCACTGCCAGCACTGCCGCCTGGGCTTCTACCGGAACAGCTCTGCGGAGCTGGATGATGAGAACGTATGCATAGGTGAGCACTCTGGTGGCCTTGGGCAGCGGCACCGGGACAGGGGGCGGCTTATGCAGGGCCTTGCTTTATGGGGTGGTCTTCAGTTCAGCCCCTCTCTGGAGGATGGTGTGTCTTCCTCAAGGACAGCAGCTGTTATGGTCTCTGCAGCCTGACAAGGCATTTCTACCCTGAAAACAAAGCCCAAATAACATCTTTCCCTCTTGATTCAGACCCATTGCTCTATCAGGAGCTGCCCAGCCCCCAAGGAGGGTGGCCTTTGCACCCATGGCTGTTTGCACTGTTGGGGCTTCTCACAGAACCATGGCCTGCCAGCCCCTTGGTCTGTAAGGTTCCTCCCATAGCACAGAGCCAGGCTTTTCTAAAGTCCCCAGCAGCTCCCCTGGGGCACTAGCAGGCTCAAAGCCCCCAGGCAGGAGGGGCACTAACAGCCATGTCTTTGGCCAGAATGTAACTGCAACCAGATTGGCTCCATGCACGACCGCTGCAATGAGACCGGCTACTGTGAATGCAAAGAAGGCGCCACGGGACCCAAGTGTGACGACTGCTTGCCCAACTACTACTGGAGACAGGGCTGCTTCCGTAAGTACCTGAGCCAGAGGCAAAGGGAGGAGTGAGATGGATCCAGATCAAAGGGGGATGGATCTTCACTGCCTGCTAGGGTGCCCCGTGATGCTCGGGGTGCAGGGGGAGCAGACTCCAGCCATTCCTCCCAAATCCAAAATGACTCGGTAGGTTCACCCCTGGAGTTTGCAGCCCCCACTCTGTTCCTCTGGTCTTGAGATTGCTCCAGCACTGCAAGGGTTAGGTACTTTAACCCCTAGGATCTAGAGAAGAAAGGCAAAAGCTTCTAGTTTCTGCTGCAGTCAGGGGGTTTAAATACCCCAGATTAACACCCACATTCTTCCCTCCCACCTCGTAGCCAACGTCTGTGACGATGAACTCCTGCTCTGCCAGAACGGCGGCACCTGCTACCAGAACCAGCGCTGCATCTGCCCCGTGGGCTTCAAGGGGGTCCTGTGCCAGCAATCCAGGTGCGAATCTGACAAAAAGGACTGCGACGGTGCCTCCAGTGCGCGCGGCAGCCTCGGCACCATCCTCCTCGGGGTGCTCGCCCTCCAGCTGCGTGGCTGGGTGGACCTCTGAAGCCACAGAGGAGGGAGCCCAGCCCAGGCACATCACCCGAGGGACCTGGGGAGACTAAGGTAACGGGTGGCTCTCCCCACCGTCTCCTCTGCCTTCCTTCACGCTAGGACTTGCACAACGTCTTTCGGTCCACTTTCCGAGCAGAGAGGTACGCAGAAAATCGGAGGCCGACTGCTGCCCAGAACCCATCCCGCCAGCAGCCCAGGCAGCTGAGGTGCAGAACCGGCTGCCAAGCAGCGGCGTGGGGGCTGCTCAGGCCTGTGCTGGGGCTGTGGTCCTGCAGCCCAGCGGGAACGTGGGACCCGTCCTTCCCTCCACACAGCGACTCTCCTTCCCTGCTCCACACAGGGCGACCTAGGGCCGGGGTCACTGGCACCCTGGTGAAACAGTGCCGCGATTCAAGGGATATTTTTTTTATTATTACTTTATTTACTTTGGTATAGGCTGGGGTGTTCTTTTTATTTTCCCCTCTTCTTAGTGTCCTGTTTTGAAAGAGCCTGCCATGACAACTCCAGAGCCCCATAACACAACAGGCAGGGGAGTGGGGGGGGGAGGGGGTGAAGGGGGAACTCTGGTCCATCCTTGCTGCATAGTCCCATATCCCACCATCGGCCTGGCCACGCACATACCGTTGCCTACGACTCTAGCTGCTGATTGATTTTGTATTTTCATTGCTGGGTTTTGTTTTCTCGCACTTATGGAGAGCGCAGGGGCCATCAGGCATGTGGTGCGTGAGGAGTGCAGTGTCTTATCCACACACCTCTGTAGAGTGTACGGTTCAAATATTATTTTTTTTTTCAGTAGAGACTTATTTTTGTTTGGATTAAATGTTATAAAAGAACCACAACTTAAAGGGACATTTTGCCATGAGCATTTGATTCTGGTGTATCCTCCTCCAGTAAAGCAACTATTAATGGCTGCTTGATCACCACGTTTTCCTTTTTGTGTGCACAGTTAATTACAGGTAAAGACTTATTTTTTGATTCATAATGTCCTCTTGTGTTTTCTGAGTCACTACCGAGGTGCACCACATGGTGAGGGAGAGGGGAGGGAGAGAGAAGTTGCCTCATCACTGAGAGCTGTTAATTATTTCTCCTAATTACTTTGCTGAACCTAGGTTAGGCTACTAACTGTAGACAATTAACAAAGCCTGAGTGATATATTAAGCACTGATCTTGTGTGGAAAGGCCATTTCCAAATGAGCCTGAGGCAGGAGAAGTGTGGGTAGTCCAGGAATGCTTCTCTGGGGGGGTCCATCACCATTGAAGACACCCCTGCCCCCCCAGTACTGCATACACAGCCAGTGCCCCTGAAATCAGCATCTCCACGGAGAGGGGGCACTGAACTGGTACTTGGCAAAAGGAGAAGAAAACAGGAGTGAAGGTGCAGGATGGATCCAGGTCACATCGAAGTGCAACGCGAATCTGGCTCACAGTTTGAGCAGCGTTTAACACCACAGAGGCAGGTCACAGGGCTTA
The DNA here is from genome assembly GCA_024605025.1 of Megaceryle maxima. Taxonomy (NCBI): domain Eukaryota; kingdom Metazoa; phylum Chordata; class Aves; order Coraciiformes; family Cerylidae; genus Megaceryle; species Megaceryle maxima. The sequence goes on along the minus strand of JANHGN010007472.1, from coordinate 40,721 downwards.
GTTAATCCACCTTAAAATAAATGAGGGTTAAACTCACCCTGCTGAGGTTTGATGTCTGGGGTAGGGGCTGGCACAAGAGCTGCCTCCCTTCCTTTCATGCAGCAGGTTACTGTCTGTTGGTATTGACACCCTCTCTCACTTTATATTTCCTGACTGTGATAGATTTAAAATCCGTATATGTTACTGTTCTTACAAGTAACAGCATAGAAGGGGCTGTAACAAGATCAAGATCTCTAATAGCACTTCTGGAAGGTGAAGCAACATTCTCCTTTCCCTGAACTCATGTTTCTTCTCCAGAATATTAGATTAAGCAGCAGAAAATTTACTACTTCATAAAGCCCTATCCCAGACAAGCTCTGAACCCAGCAGCTTTCCTGCAAATACACTTTTATTGCAATGTAACCACTAAATTCCTGTAGGAAATAACCTCAGAAGGGCACAACAAAGCTCAGAACAGCCCAAGAATGAAGACTGCTGGAGATGATAGACCACTGCAATAGACCTTTTTAGGTTTAGCAGATTTTCTTTTGTTTGATTAGCTGTTGCCTGGCTGGTTTGCAGGTTTTGTTTGTCTGGTTTTAAGAGAAAACATCCTTGGCTTCCTAACTCAGCTCCAGAGATGGTACCACCTTCCTGTGAACCCAGGATACCAGTGATGTTCAGTCCTGAACATTTTTTAACCAAACCCAATAAATAGTTCTTGAACTTCAACCAGAAGCAGGAAGTTGTGGTGATAACCCTCCTCCTGCAGCTATGCCAAAGGACACCTGAAAAATGTTGGGGAGCTAAACATGAGTCCACCCTCTACCCTCCATATACCATTTTCACAATTAAAAGTCGTGAGGAAGGAAAGCCCTCTGTGAAACACCAGCTGCAAAGGACAAGCACAACATGCCTCACGTCGCAGGAGAAATCAGGTGGCTTTGAGGCTGCAGCTCATCGCTAGGCTTGGACAAAGAGCCAGCCTTGCACGTTGGGAGACCAGGGTGGCACTTTGCCTGCCTGATGTTGCTGGAGAACTTGCAATCACGTAACACAAACTGCTGCAAGACAGAAAAGAAAAAAAAAAAAAAAGGCAACAACAAAAAACCCCACAATAAAACAAAAAAAACCCCTCTCGCACAACTTAAACTTGGTATTTAAGAAAATACTTTAAAGCTTCAGAACTGAGGACCCATTAAGTGCAGACAGCTGTTAGCACACGGGTGTCTACACAAAGAGAACAGAGCATTATTGAAATAACAGAGAAAAACCATCACAGCAAGTACTCACAGATCCCAAAGTTCATTTTATTTTAAGATAGAAACATTTGTACATTGGTTAATGCTTCCAAATGGGAGAAGTTGTCCAATGAGCTTGATACTTGTGGAGAGGTTAACGAAAAGCTACTTCTCTTTCTGGGAAAAGCCACTTGGGCTCTTTCAAGAGGTTTTCATGTGTATCCTGTTGCCAGCATTTGATTCATTTGAAAAAGTTTTTACATTATGCTCTTGTCTGCAAAAAAGTGACCTCTTCAAACAGTACAAGTAGAGCTTTTGATTTTTATTGTTTACCTCAAATTCTACTCTGATTTTAACTATTTGGAGTACTTGCAAGTCTAAGTAACTGAAAGCCCCAAAGCAACAAAACCTGCCTGATGTGACAGACCGCTGTGGCCAGGTTGGGTCCACAGCCCCAGCTGCCGAGGAGTCAACAGCAGGTTGGCTTTATGTATATTTGCTCACTTGCCAGATAAAATGCTAAGCCTAGAGCCCCTGGGATCTGGAGACAGAAGGAGGGGGGGGGGAAATTCCATTGGCACTTACCAGGTACATTATTTGGTTTTTCAAAGATGAGGGAGCAGACATCTCATCTACAAGAGTGATTCCTAAGGAGCCTTGAAGAGGATGGAGTAGTGAGAGAACCAGCACTTCAGTGGTAGTAAAATTAATGGTCTCAATAACCAATTCTGTTCTGTAATTAGCTTTCATGAAATCCCAAATGTAAATAAAACAAAGTGTAAAGGAGGAACTGAGCGTTTTTGCTCAGCAATAAGAGCAGAGTTAGGTTTTGAAGAACTTTGTATCACCGTCTTCTCAGCCCTTCTAGCAGAGAACTGGAGAGCTTGGACGAGTTGAGAGCCTGGCCACTATCATGTAGAACCTGGCTAAAAATCACATGCTCATTTGAGATACAGAGAAAAGCTCCAGACTGTCCTAAAGGCTCCTTTGTCATTTTGATTCTCTAGGTGTCATAACAAATTACACTGCAGGGTGAAACATATGAGGAAAGACTAAACTCACCCATTTTTACCATGTTAACTACCTTCTCTCCTGGCCAGCAACAATACTTGGCTCCAAAAGCTCCATCCTGTCCCTGCTCTGTGCTATTTCAGGGTTTAGAATGAAAAGAGGAGAAACTGATGGGATTTCTCTGTAGCAAGAGTTCTTGCTTGATGCAACAGTGAAAGCAGTGACAGACCTGGACAGTCACATATAGTGCAGCCTGTCAGGCTAAAACCCAAGTTTTTCTGTGTTTCCACGATACCAAATGTAACATGCACTTAAACCACCTTTATTTTCTTTTCTGTTACCATTTGCCTGGGAGTTGGTGGCAAATTAGTCGAGGCCTTAGCAGACAGGTACATAGGGCTGGAAGGCCTCCAGGGTCAGCAGTGCTCGAAGTACAACACTGCTCAGCCTATATTCATTTGCACTAAAGAATAAAGCATTGGGCAGCTTTCCAAACATCTTAAAAAAGACAAGAAAGGAGACCTTATATATGACTCGGGGAATGGACCCGTTGTGGCAAGAGAGTGTATTACATCATTAACATTATAAATTCCATTTACAACACAGCAGTCATTTCATCCATCATTTGATGCAGACTAGAGAGAACATCTTGCATTTTCAGGACTGGGGTTCTGCTTATCCTTGGTTTTGCTGCAGTCACTGGGCTGTGAAAGAACAATCCAATTCCAGCCGTGGGCTATTCCAGTCTCTCCCCACTATACACAGCAGTAAAGCCCAGCAGCTCCCTACATGCCAGCAACTGCAAAAAAATCCAGTCTCAACTCTGAAATTACAGCTGTCAGCTGGGACTCAGAACATCATTTACCCTCACTCACTGTTTGGTCACTATAAGTTCTTTTTTGCTGTAGAAGCACATGCTGCTCCAGCCTTCCAGGGCAGCAAGGGTGAGGTCTGCTTCCATTTTCAGACTAGCAGGAGGAAGAGGCAAAACGCCTTGAGAAGCTGCACACCTTGGCTTCCACCTCTTGAGTCTCCATCCATCAGCCCCAACTGGTGATTAGTTACTGCACGTAGAAGGAAATCAAGGGGCTGGAGCATGTGCAAAGAAGGGCAATGAAACTGGTGAGGGGTCTAGAGCAGAAGTCTGCTGAGAAGGAGATTGGGTCTGTTCAGTCTGGGGAAAAGGAAGGTCAGGGGAGACTTTTGGGCTCTCAACAACTCCCTGAAAGGAGGCTGGAGACAGGGCAGGGAGGTCAGCCTTTTCTCTCAAGTAGCAAGTGATAGGACAAGAGGAAATGGCCTCAAATTGCAGCAGGGGAGGATTAAGATGGGATTCTTCCCCTAGAAGGTTGTCAAGGGCTGGCCTAGGCTGCCCAGGGCAGTGGTGGAGTCCCCATCACTGGAGGGACTCAAAAGCCATGTTGAGGTGGTGCTGAGGGACATGGTTTAGTGGTGGCCTGGCAGTACTGACAGAATGGTTGGACTCGATGGTTTTAGAGGTCTCTTCCAACCAAAACAATTCTGCAATTCTATGACTCGGCTTATTGAGCAGCACCATCAGCTCTCAGCATTCCTCAGGTCCATCCACTGCTATCACCACCATGCTAAAGAGTGAACGTCAGCCCCACTACACTTTCCAGAGTGGGTTATAGCTCCTGCAAAGGGCTGGTTTTCCTCAGCAGCCACTCAGAGGTCCACTGACCAAAGCCAGTGGTCAGAGACCAGCACCCCACAGCACAGAGCATGCAAGGGAAGTATCAAAATGTATTAGGCAAGTACCTGTTTGGATGATGTTGTTACACAGATCTGGTTTGTTTTCCTGTCACCACAACTGAGAGTTAACAACACAGCAAATAAGTACAGCTAACTTTAAAGGAAAAAGGAATAACCAGAATTATACTCCATCTTTACTGGAAAGCCTCTTTTGTATACAAAGAATTAAACAAAACAAACCCACAAACTTGAATCAAAATAGAATTCAACACTTGCAAGAGATTTCTCCTTTCTCCTTGATATCAAAGACTATTAAGTACCACAGAGGGAACTGGTTTTGCACCAATAATGAAGCTGCCAAGCCTGGAAGAAGCTTGGAAGCCTCTGTCTAAAATCCTGAATACTGCTTCTTCCAAGGTTTTTTGGCATAAACTCTGATTAAACTGTCTTACAGAAGTTGTACTGAGTATGCTCTTTACTGTCCTTTCTGACTCGAACACTCAGAAGAGGAGAACAATCACCAAACCAACCCCTCTGACCCTCACTGGTTCTGAGATATTAAATTAATACAGCAGGTCTGCACTCGTGGCTTCCCAACACTGACTGTCCCTCACTAAGCAGCATTTTAGAACAGAGAAGTTATGAAAATTGTACCTAAACTCTTTATTCCCCACTGCGGATTGAGAAGTGTGCTTTGGGTTGGAGTCTGCTTGGTTTTCCATGTTACAGGTATTAAAGAGAGGGGAAAGAAGATGATTAAAGCTACAAACCTACTCTGAGTAATACATGAAGAGGGAAAAGTGTTCTAAGTGCAACAACCCAAACATGTTTTTATTGATAACAGTGGTAGTTAACAATACAGACCAGCATGGCAGCCATAAGCTACCACTGAAAGATTGACAACTTCAATCAGATAAAACTAGTATTAAATAAGCAAAACAAGTCTGAGCCACTGACCACGCCTCAGAGATGACTGATGGAAAAATACAGGCATTCTAGAGTACACAACCTATCTGCTGCGTACAAAATACAATAAAAAATGAAGTGGTAAATCAAAATTCCTTCCAGCACATAATAAACGTAGCTCAGAAAAACATGTTCTGAAATGCAGATTAAGGAGAAAGAAAACAAGAAAAGTTTCAGACAAAAATTATTTTGACAAATTTGTATTTAATGGTCAGAAAAGCATTTTGTCATTCATGCTGTTGCCAGCTTCGCTTTATTTACATCAAGACAGTCTAAATGGCTTCCACAGCTATAGGATCCTATAGCTGCTTGCAGAATAGCAGCCTTTTAAATGTGCTAAGTACAAACAGCAGGCAGGTCAGCACAGCCCTGCCAAGAAGAGCCAAGAGGTTTGAGAGGTGACAGTGTTTTACATATTCCTATTAACATAAAGGGAGATAACAGACAGAGCATGGATTCTGGGGTGGGGGAGTGACTGAAATGTCCAATTCATGACAGTCAGACTCATTCAGGCAGCCTTCCTTCTCACACAGGGTACACAACACCCAGCGAGAGGCACAGCGCTTTTAGAAGAGCACATACTGCTGACAAAGAGGTGGTCAGGGTTCAGGGAAGCAATTAGGATTGTGGCATAACGAATACTGAAGCTAAACAAGGCACATATGCTGATTTCACCTCACAGACATCTCAAAGATTCTACCCCATTATCTTAAAATGCTTCGTACTACGCCGCACAATAAGTTGGACAGTCACAGACAGCTTCCCAACACACCTACAGTGCCATTGGTACCAGTAAAGCACGTTTGTTTCGGGCTTGAATGCATCAAGGATGGAAGTTTTACTGGCAATTACAGTTGTGAACCACTACCTGATGTTTTTTAGGGTAAGGCACCTGCATTTCACTGCCCTGGATCACACGCACCCCTTTGGTGGCAGGTTGAAAGGACAAAGTGACACCCCCATCATCGCAATAAACGTGTTGGGACAGAAGCCGTTACTAAGGTCACGGCTAAATTCTGGCCAGAGGAGTCTGGCAGCTCATTTGCTTCAGGAAAGCTCCTGCCCTTACATAGGTTAAGCATAAGTCAGATAGCCAGGGCCAGCAGGACACTGCCCATGTCACAGCAGCCTCTGTAGAACACGGGTGCATGGAGACAGCAACTGGCCCGACTCACAACCCACCCAACCGGTATTAACACAGCAAGGGGGCTGTGTGCTCAGGCAGAAGCTGCCAGACCATCTCCACGAGAAACTCTGCACACAGGAAATATTGTTCTTTACCTCCTCGAGGCAGACGCATACTCCAGAAAAAAGAAAGTGATACTTCACATTGACCCAAAGGCATTCTCAGCTGAAATAATCCCACTTTTATTGGGAAGTGTTATGAGAGAAAGATTTTCTTTAAAATAGTTTTTTTTCCCCCACCCCATTTTACTGGCTATATATCCTTCATCAACACAGTGGAGAGAACCCAGTAGTAACACCCAGAATGAAGCATTTTTGCCCTGTTTATCTCTGCAGATCTCCAAAAGCTCCATACAAACTCACTCAAGTGTTACCAATAAGCATTACCTACGTCTCTGACTAAGGTTCCACGGTGCTGTTGATTATTTGCCGCATGGACTGACTGGGACCACACAGACCTCGTAGGCTTTAATCTGCAGCTTGTGTTGCCGCTGCAACAAGAAAAAGGATTAACTGACGAAGATGCAATAAAAGCAAAACTCAAGGCACATTTGTATAAATGAAAGCTCTTCTGTTCCTATATAAACAGGCAATAAAATATACCAAATCAGTAGAATTCTCTCCATTCAACCAAGGTATATCTGCCTTCAGTCTTTCCTGAGGCACTAGTGGAGCATGAGGAAGAATCACTGCTACCACATTTTCAACATTCAGTCTTTGTTATCAAATAAATTAGACTTACGAGTGCAAAGGGAAAAAAAGAAGTCTGGCTGGTTTTTGGATTTTGGGGTTGTTTCTTAGGGTTTTTTTTTGGTGTGAGGGGTGTTTTTTGTTTTGGTTTGGTTTTTTTTGCTTTTGCTTTGCTCTCGCTCTTCATAAAAAATTACATCACTAAGAAATTAGCATTTGCACAAGGAAACACGCTATATATTTGCCAAATTAATTCTTAAAATATTTTTGTATACTGTACAAATATACATCATTAAACATTTACAACCTTAACTTCTAGATGACAGAAATCACTCTTCTTCCAAGCAATGCAGCTACCCAGCTTTTCTTTTCAAAAGCTCAAAGCTGTCAACTGTCAGGTACAGAGTCCCTTTCACAATTAGGGACAGAAGGGGAAAAGATGGATCTACTGATCGTAGTGGTATCAATATAAGGGAGCTCCAGGAGTACTAAATAATTTAAAATACAGTCCTTGCTAGACAGAAATCTGGGAATGGATTTTCAGTAATGAGCCAATTCTCCAGTCAGTGAGAGGTCTTTCTTCTCTTGGCACTGCACGATTCTGTGTCTTCTGGCATTGTTCTCGTTAAAGCGCGACTGTCTTTGCTCCGCTTGCTGCTATTACTTTGACCTTCCTCACTTTGGGCTTTCGAACCGCTTCTCGATACAGAAGCTCCCCAGTCACCCTCATGCCGTGCTGCGGGTGGCTTCATGGAAGACGTGTCACATTGTCCTGTTGTTTGCTGGGGCTTCTTAGAAGTTTCTGTTCTGGCAGCCTGATCCCTGGCAGCTGGAGACACAGCGAGGCCTTGCTGTGACGCTGATCCCGGACTGCTCTGGGCTGACCCACTGCTGTCTTTTGAGGCCTTCCCCTTCCCTTTTGTTTCAGTCCTGCTGGCCATACTGGCCAGCCGTGGGTCCCGCGGTTTCTCGTGGTCAGCGGGAAGCGCCGCAGGCTCCACGGGTGCAGAGATGCTGCCTCTCCTGGAGTCTGTAGCCTGAGCCCCCTGCAGTGGCTGCTGGGGCCCTCGGCTTCCTTGGGACACTGCCCGGCCAGCACCAGCAGCCTGTCCCCGTGAGCTGCTGGCCTCCCTCGGGTTTGCAAGCTCACCTCTCTTGCTACTGGCAGAACAAGGCTGCAGCAGAGGAGATTTATTTGTCCCTGTTCTGGTTGGGGGCCATACTGTTGGCCGGAACTTCAAAATCTTAACAGCATCTTTCCTGTAGCTTTCTTCTGATGTCTCAATGATGGCACCTCTTTTATGAGCATCCTGAATCAACTCATTCCAGTCTTTATTTTCCTTTAAAAAAAGAAAAAAAAAACATCAGAAAAAATTCAGCAGAAATGAACAGATGTGTCAGAGGATACACAGTCCCTTTCATCAAGGTACCACCTCACAGAACTGTCATGGAAACCACTGTCATTTTCCTTCTGGAATGGAAGAATTTTATGTTTCACTTGCAGAACAGCACTAGGCACTCTGGCTGCTGTAACACAGGGAAGGTACTTTCAACCATCAGTGAGCTACTACTGAAAATGACAATTTCTCTATTTATGAGGGCCAGGAGAGTTCTCTCAGAGAGTGAAAACAGCTTTAATGCCCTCTAGTGGTATTGCTTACACCCCCCACCCTTTGGAAGAGACTGAAAACCAAGTACTGCAAGACATTAAGTCTGTTTAAGAGCAGTCCCTACACATGCAGTGGGCCTTTAGTCCCCCAACTACATAGTTCTGTTTCAGAAAAACCTATTTCAAAGAGTATCCTCAGAAACCACATGACTGCACAAAGTAGTGTGAAAACCAATAATCTGAAGATCAGGGGAATGTTTTCAGGTGGTTTTCTTTTTTGTTTTTAAACCTTCTTCCTTGTTCAAGTACCCAGTGACACCTGCAAGAGCTGGGAGAACTGTAAGGATCAGGCAGGAAAGTCTCTCTGCCATCATCCTATCTTGTCAGCAGACAGATTTATCACAATCCCCACGCTTGAGTTGTAAAGGACTGTGTTACAATTTAGTCTCTAAAAATACTGTGAGAGGAATTTCCAACGTTCCTTCTTGTAAGCAAGGAAAACAGATGTGGTTTTAATTTTTTTTTTTTTTTTTTTTTTTTTTAAAGCTTTTAAGTCAGTTACAGCCAAAGCTTTCAGAAAGAATCCTTCAGAGGCCTGGACTGAGCTAATTTAATAAGACACCAGAAAAGGATCCCCCTTTTCATAGACTGGAGCAGTGTGAAGACAGTTTTCACTTCTCCAATTCTGACTTGACCTAAAAGGGTGGATCACAGAAGATCATTTGATCGACACTGTACCTACCATGAGCGTTTTCAGTCTTCCAAGGATGAAGAGGCTGAATCTAGCTCGGGTAATTGTAACATTCAGACGCTGAAGACTTGCCAGAAACCTAGGTGACAAGACAAAACTAAGCATCTAAACTACGACTTCCACAAGTGTTACGAGAAAAAGAGATAATATTAAATTTCAGTGAAATGAAGACAACAGAAGCAGTTAAAGGCAGCAGCAGCTCGTGACCCATTCCCAGATCTCACTGCATCAGCCCTGCCTTACGTGAAGGGCTTTGCATGAATCATTTTCTTTCTTTGACCACTGATTCCTTGCAGGGAATTCCAGTTCTTTCCAGCTCTTGCTGTTGATGTTTCCTTTCTTAGAGCAAATCCCCTCTTAATGCCAGCCTTCCTTAAATGTTCCTCAAAGTACAGAGGACATCAACCTCACTTCACCTATCAAGACTTTAAGCTTCTTTTTGACTTGAACTGAAATAGGTTAATAATATTTGGCATGATTAATGGGAAAATTTTCTACTGAAATACCGAATGCAGGACATGAATATTTTATTTTAAAGGTGACCTGCATTGGAAAAACGCAAAGAAAGAGTTTTGCTTTGTCATGCTTCAAGAGTGAAAATTACACTCTTGCATAAGAAAGTCTATATTTGCATTGTGATGATTTTCTAGTCTGTTTTTGTGGGCTCACAAACCAAAGTTCTGAAGCCTCAACAAGCGCCTAAACAAAAAGAGAGGGGCAGGAAGCATACTAGGGGAGTGGATTCAGCAGCACGGATATTACACTTCTCTAGGTCTTGGTAGGGAAGGAAAAAAAAGGGATTTTGAAAGACTACTAAATATTCATAACAGCTTTTAAAACTGAAAGACAACAAGATTATTTTTCTCAGGGAAAAAAAAAAAATCCATTGTCATTTCTTGGAGTTTTCTCTGCCCTTTGCAAGTTACTTTCAAAGTAAATATAATGCTGAACTAGCAACCCTGGAAACCAAATACTTCGCTCAGCTCCAAGATCACAGGTAAGGGTGATGCAAATTCTCCCATCACACCCTTCCAGTGACACATGACCCTGAAACAGAGATGTCCAAGTCATCAGTATGTACAGCCTCTACAGCATCACACTGCCAAAACTTTAATATACAAACTTTCACCTCAGTAAGCTAGAAAGTTTTCTTCCAAAAGAACAGATAGAGGTTAAGACCTGTGTCAGCCAAAAGAACTGGCAGGTTCTAGCTGCCTTCAGTTTCCAAACTCAATCAACTAGATTAAAACATCTCCAAAAAGGATTGTTGTTGTTTAGCATGGAATTTGGATTCTCTCTCTTCCCAAAGTAGAATGGATCAGCACAATTAAAAGCCCTTGATCTAACAATTATAAAATTAGTAGCAAACAAACATTAAATGAAATTAGATGAAGGAATGAAAAGTTAATGAAAAGTGATATGTAGAAATGAAGATTTTTATGTGAATGGGCCTTCCATAGTTTAACTTAAAAGCCAATGACCCATAAAAAGGCGTATTTCCAAGACCCTTTTTTTAAACTAAAATGATCCATAAGTTACAGAAACAAATCAACAACTGCTGTAGTGGTCTGGGGGTAGACAGCACACGCAGTATCTAGTTCCTTCTGTTTTGGATAGGAAAAAGCCATATACAGTTATCAAATCTGTGATCTTGAATCAAAACTTTCTGCAATTCTTCTCCTGACTCAAAAGACGAACACTTTCATCTACAAATCAAAGATCCAGCTCATCTGCATCACGTTCCTAGCAACATCCATAACTAGTGAAGAATACTTTCACAGACAGATGCTGTATTAACAGAATAGCGAGTCACAGAAAATGGATTTCATCTTAAGGCAGCAGCATTCAGAAAGCAACAAAGGCAACAAGAAAAACAACTGCTGCAGTACTAATGCAAAGAGCCAAGTTCCCAAGACCAATCGTGCCAAATCAAAACAGCGACAGGCTAAGGCATCCACTCAAATTCATCAGCATGCAACACAAAACACAATACTTAGCATTTCCATGTGCCTTTTGCTCAGAGATCTCACACCAGTGACATTTAATTCATCTGCTAAGATACCCTTTAATTTGCTGGCTGCAGAGATTTGTTCTCTTGAACTTTCTTATTGGTCACACCAAAATTATAATACTTTATCTGCACTGTCACTGGCAACAGGACTTGCAAATCACCAAGGAGAAACGTACCCAATAGACCCTTTAGTGGTGTTTGCCCGGACACATGTCACTATGATGCAGTCTTTCTCTCGTCCCTGGAATGCATCCACAGTGTCCACTTCTCCTGGGCTGTTGAAGGAAGAATTAGCAAACTGTTCAATTACCTTAGTTGAATTTTTAAGCAACACTGATGCAGAGAGCCTACACGCTATCCCTAATGATCATCTGTCAAAATAACCCAGGGTAAATTTCTGCTTCAGTAGATGGAAAGATTCAGGCTATGAACCTAAAGCTAAATTTACTTCTTAAGGCCAGCACTGTGAATGAAAAGCTGTTCAGGTCCATGCAGCTTGGAATTTTAGGTTTTCTTTTAAATCTTCTTTATCTGGAACAGCAACATCATCAAAGCATGTTTGCAAGTAATAACTAAGAAATGGCACAGAGCAGCCATGCCTGGTTTAAGCAAAAGGCCTGCATGTCCCCTTTAAATCTGACTAAGTACAGATTTTAGTAGCACAGCAAAAAGTTTGAGAGGTTTTGTTTATCCTCTCAAAATAATGGCAATGGACTAACATGCAAGAGCTAAATCCCATCTGAAAACTCATGGTTTCTTTACCTGTTATTCCTAAACACTTTGTCCAACTGTTCTTGAATTTTCTTTTTCTGTGCGCTGTATGGGGTAATTATTCCAATGCGACGAAGACCCAGATCCTTCCTTTTTTCTTTAATTGTTCTAATTAATTCCATCACCAGCTTTACTTCCTGAGGATTACTAAAAGAGCTGAACAAAACAGAATGGAAACATTACAGAAAAACTTTTGACAGCTCTTTCAAATTCAACACTCCAGCCCAATATGGAGGGAGATTGCGAGTCCAAGCCCCCATCTTGAACTTCTGCAGCCTCCTTCACAGAGTCTCAAAGAACTTTGCAGTCAGGCCCTGATGAGGGGCAACAATGAGAACTGAACAGTGAAAGGCTGCACTTCACCTTCCCTTAGAACTACCTAACTTTGCTTTCCTTGCAGAACAGGCAGAGGGGAGGACTGAGCCTGCCACCTTCTGGCCTCAGCTCCCCATGCAGCTGTGAAAGGAAAATCCTGATCCAAAGAAAAACAAACTCATGAACTCAAAATGTTAGAAGAGTTTCCAGAGATTGTAGGTATTTACTGGCAGATAAAAGACAGTCAAACAAGGATTAAAACTGATTTCAGATTAAAAATAAATAAATAACACAACACAGAAACATTTAACACCTGCTTCTTTTCCTAAATTCAATCAAGCTGAAAATGCAGTTCAGGCAACTCAGTGCATACTGGGAACAACTGAGGAAAGAAGACAACTCTTCTGCATGTAATTAATTCTCAGCAAATCTAAAAATCTGACTGAGCAGAATGCAGGACTTACTCATTATCTCGCTCCTCATGACCATCTCCTACATCAAAAATAAGGTAGGGCTGGAATGGCCACTCTGAAGAACATCTGTTCTCTTCTGTTGCTCTGTAAATCACATTTTTATCACTAGGTAACCATACAGAAATTCATTCTAAGTAGTAATAATTAATTGCTTCACAGCATGTTATCAAATAAAAGCAACTTTCAGCTTCCCTACCCCCAAGTCCTTACTTTTCACTGTCACCTGCATATACTGGGGCCTGAAAATGAACTCTAAGCAATAAGCATGCTGTTTTAAATGACTTAGTTAACTTACATATCCCAGCCAGCACTAACAACAGATGGAATGCAAGTTTTCTCCCATTAAGCATCTTTCCCCCCCCCAACCCCCCCGACAAGCTCAAGAATTTTTAGGCTCAGAAGAATATCCTGCTATGAAAAGGTTTCTTTGAAATACTCTCAGCTCCGAAAGGAGAACAGAGAGCTACTCACTTGTCAGTCTTTAGAGTCCTGCCATAAACATAATTGGATGGGAAGAGGCAGATGTCAGGGTGCATCCTGTACTGCACAGTCAGCTGTACAACTGGCAGGCTACGGAAAACAGTCGCCTGCACTTGTTCCTCTAGGTGTTGGTGCAGCCGTGCCATCAAGGACTGGTCGTAGCAATATTCCTGAGCTTTCTGCCAGAAGGAAAACATGGGACTGACTTCTGGGGAAATAGGTCCCAAATTAACAACGGGCATTTGCTTTTTGGTGTTTATTAAAACTATTTGGTGTTAAAACTTCTAAACAGTTGACAAAATAACTACTTGTACTTCAATTTTCTGTTTGGCTTCATCATTATGTCAGTAAAGATCACCTGCAGAAATTTTTGTCAGTGTAATCTTCGGCAAGCCAACTTCCCTTTGTGGGTCACAACACAAGAAAAGTCTTTAAAACATCAACAATCATGGAAAACAAGATCTTCCTGGTGGAACTTCATTAAACAAGCACACAGCTTCCAGACAATTTACCCTTCTAGAGAAGCTACTCTCTGGTTTTCCTCCTTTCATTATCAGATGTTTAAAACACTCCTCCTTACTGCTGGATAGGGTACAAGAAATTGTTCCTTTACATTCATCCTAAGAACACAGTGTAGGGCGAGGAAGACTCCATATGAGCAGTCTTCATCCTTCATTCCTTAAGGAAGGTGACACTGACTGAAGGTGTAACAGCCTGTCGCGACACACCGCCTGTCACAACTTGCACTGAAGTTTGTATTGCCACAGATATTCTTAATGCACGAAATCAGTTCCCAGCTACAGCAGGAAGGTCAATTGAGGTTGCTCTTCAACATCTGTATTAGCTTGAGTCACACTTTTGAAGGCAGTATTGATACTGATACAGTCTCCACAACAGAAACTGAACTTGCAGGGTAAAACTTATTATCTGATACGCATCCTGATCTGACATTGAAGTGTCCTTTTTTTTACTTTTACATATTTTATATAAATACTGTGTAATATCCACTATGCAACATGAAAAAAAAAATTAGATTGAATACTTACTACTGATTTTACAGTAGGAGGAAGCTGTCTGGGATCTCCAACAAGGACAAGTTTATTACAGCGATGGATCAGTGGAATTAGTGTTTCAACCTCACAGGACTGTCCTGCCTTTTGTATATGCAAACAGGACAAAGAAAACAGAAGTGCAAGCAAAGAAATTAAGGGAATTATGTTAAATTTCCTGTAACAGAGCCAGAATAACTCAAATGCTTTTTAAGTCTTCCAAACCATAATTTTAAAAGAGAAAGAGAAATATTTTTCTCTAATAAGAAACTACAAAGAGAATTTTCTTTTATTATTAAATATGCAGAGCTCTCCAAACAGATACGAGTAACTCAACCATCTGGAAATCTCTGCAGCAAGAACCACGTTAGCCATGATTAAGTAAAAGCCGTCTGCCACTAAAGCACCAAACAGGTCAGAAAAAAAGAAGCAATTAAAAGTTATTCTTTCTTCTCACAGCTCTACATAGCAGGACAGGCTGGTTATCAGCTAAAAGGTGGGGATGGGACAGTCAACTGACCATATACGGGCAGTCAACCCAGCAAATAATCACAAGTCAGCGAAGCAGAGAACAAGGCAGACCTTAGAGCTGGGAGATACTGTAGCTCTACAGCTTTACTGACCTCATCCACAATGACACAGCTGAAAGGATCCACTCCCTTCCGCAAAAAAGTAGACTCCAGCAGACATCCTCCACTTGCGCTCAACGTGCAGCAGATGATGTCAGCCTCCAAGATGATTTCTGCCTGTACTCTCTGAGAGTGTGCCCGAAGCTTCAAGTACAACAGAACACCATGTCTTCTGTTTTAGCTTTCTTGAACCACCTTAGAGCAATTTCTAACTGTCTGGACAATTCTAACCGGCAAACAGATCATACATAATGCATCATCCCAACAAAACTATCTCCATTGCTACAAATACAAGTCAGAAGTTGATTTAACTGAAGTGTTACTTTCACTTTAAATTACAGATCAACACCACTGGAAAGTAGTATTCCTTTATCTCTATAGCTATGCAAGCTAGACACACTAACAGTGAGCAGAGCAGATGTGTTGCCATCACATTTGTAAGCCTCCGTGACCATTAAGGGTCAGCATATACTCATTAAAGATGAACCTTCATTCACCTCACTGTTCATGCTACTCAGCCTTAATTACTGGCATTGCTATCAGTGCCTATTTCCACTTTCAGATTGATTTATCTCCCAACACACACAAAAAATTCTTCCAGCTCTTGCTTTCCTTAGCAATGTTTAAAAGTATTTCAATTCCAGGACTGTAAGGGGTATGAAAGTGGTGATGAAGAACACAAGGACATGCATGGTTTTTTATTACCTTTTTTGCAATATATGCCACATTTCATTTAAAATTCACCCTTAAGCATCAGAGTGAATATTCCCATCTGTTTTTTGTTTGTTTGTTTTCAGTATGAAGCCAGAGTACCTGGATTTCACGCCAGGCTGCCCATAACTTAACTCAGTTTACCTTTATCTCTTTACCTATTACTTGATGAATACTCTCAGCCGTATCAAAACCAAACCTCCACCACAGTTAAAAGATAGCCAGTATATAAATATACCAGCTGAGGTTTATTAAAGCACTGCCTTAAAGATAAATTCCTACCTCCTTTAGTTGAGAAGCAATATGTTCTCTCTCCTTTGAAATTCTGTTAAATTCATCATTTATCATTTGACTCTAAATAGGGGAAAAAAATAGGGAAACCACGTATCAGGAATAATTAACACAACATACTCCCCACGTGCCTTTTTTCCAACTCATTTTTCTAAACATTTAGACTTGCTCAGACTGTCTTTTAATATCAAATGTGTCTGAAGAAGCTGATCAGTTTCCTAGAAAGTTGTCAATGTACTTAGACTTTGCAATGCACAATATTACAGGGTACACTTCTGTGCAACTGGGAATACAATTTACCATCAAAAGTCTGTAGTTTCAGCAAAAATGTCAACTCTGTAGACAAGAACCAGGAAAGTTTTGGGTGCAACACATCCCAAAATCTCAGATCCTAAGGTATCTTGCCATTTCCAGTTAAGCAAAACCAGAGCTTTGAAGTATACAATCAAATTAAATCATTTGAGGAGTATAAATATGGTTATGTTAAAAACTGTGATGAAACCAAGATACAACCACTGAACACTAGAGGAAGAAGTGGCATGATCAACCAGTTGAAAATACTAGAAATAAATAAAATAAAAATAATAAATAAAATAATACATTAAAAATAAATTAAAAATACTAAATAGAACAAAAAGCAATAGTGATGTAAAGTTCCTCATTCCCTTACACAGTGCTAACCAACATTCCCATTAGTGGAAAAAGCAGGTGAAGAGAGAGTTGCTGTTCAGAGACTGCATTAAAAAGTAGAGTTCTTTACTCTTTTGTTCAGTTATGAACACAAAAAACAACCACAGCAGTAAACATACTAATATCTTACTACCTCCCTCTTCCCACATTTGTTCATGGCACGTTGACGAATGAGCTCATCCAGCCTTTGATCTATAGTTTCTTTTTTCTTCTGAATATTCCTCTCTAAGTCAGCTGTCTTTCTTTCTATAATGGGAACAAAGAAAAAACATGCAGGACAAATAGAAAAAACTATGTTACAGTAACACTTGCCCCTGGTCACGCTTCTTAAATTATCAAGAATGGACAAACTCTTTTTTTTTTTTGTTGAATTTTACCTTTTTCTGTTGAGGTTTTATCTTTTTAAATGAAGATAACAAGACTTGGTTCCAACTGTAGCTCTCAAATGCTGAATAACTGCACTGATTAAAAATGATGCCTTTAACATGCTTTTATTATAATGTCTTTTAAAAATAAAACCCCTAGAAGTCATCTTGCTTCTTTCTTTGCTTTTGCTTAAATTTTAGACAATATATGAACTGACACTTCCCACTAAGGCTGAAAAAACCCCAATGTTTTACAAAACACTATTGCAGAAAAATCTTTTACCAAATCTAGTGTCTTAAAGGACACAGTCCTGAGTGTAAAATTTCATCTTAAAGAAGGGTGAAGAAAAGTCCAGTTTGTATGTTACTTACTCATTCTATGTTCAACTTGCTTATCCAGGCTAAATCCCAGGACTTCACTGTTGATTGCTTTTTCAGCACCAATTCGCACTAATTTGATATCACCACAATTTCCTGTTTAAAAAAAGAAATCAGAGTCTAAATACTTGTCTCCAATTGTCTCTGTACGTTGGTGTGAAAATAAAAACAAAAATTAAACATCAAGGACATCAAACAAGGCTTTTTCTTTTCTGCTTTTCAGAGGTTTGCAACAATTTGCTTGTATTTATCTAAACACAGCTACAGGGAAGGGAAAAAAAAAATGAAAAAAAAATATCAGTAATTCCAAACTCTAAAATAAAGACTACTTTGTATTAGTCACAAATGAAGAGGAGGAAAAAAAAAAAGTGAGAGGTTCCAACAGGTCAAAATTTTCATCAGTCTGTTTAACATGATCAGTAAAGTTCAGTTTTATTAAAAATTAAGGTAATAGCCTTGTGCTCAAAAACTGAAACTAACATTATGAGGAAAGGGTAAACGTCTATATGAAGTGCAATTTATTTTTTAAAAAATATAGTACCCATTTTAGAAAAGTACATTAAAATTAAGAATAGTACAAGGAGGTACCAGTCATGTTATACAAAAGAAAAAAAGCTGCTTAGAGTAGCACATAAGTATTCTATGTAATCAATTGTTCCAGTTTCTCCTTCAGGTTTTGGTTATTTAATTTAAAAGAGAATTTTAAAATAAACCATACCCAAAGGCTCCTGTCTGTTCTGGCATTTTTCCTTAAATGCAACGATGATCTTTTTCATGAGTTCATCAACAGCAGCATTTGATGGTGCACAAACTAGAAAACGGTTTGGCTTGATCTTGGAATTTGTTTTTTTAATTGTTCTCTCATTCCTAGTGTTCTGTAGATTAATTAACAATAAACCAAAATAGGCTCTTTAGATTGTTTTCATTTGTGATTTAAAAGCCAGACTGTACACTCATCTTAACCAGCACACGGAGTATTGGAGCTATGGCACTTCAGTATCTCAGGGTATGTCTTGCATTAAGTAACAAGTTAAATGTATTGATACTATTTACATAAATTTCTTTCAACAGTGATGTATTTGATGAATTTACCAGATACTAATATGAAAATGATTAAATGGAGCAGGTCAAAAACCATTATTTAATACATCAGAACATTAAGGTGTTTTTTTTTTTTTTTTTTACATAACAAGTCTTTATACTTCTGATTGTGCATGGTCTCTTATTTTACTTTTTAGGTTCCATAAAATGTTTTCCAAGATGCCCAAAAGATATTATTTCTACCTTTACACCCTATGTAGTACACATTTAAGTCAACTTAATGAATTACACCCCCAGTAATTTTCAATACTACACTTCCATTTAGTTTAAACTATCACTGACTTCCCTTGGGAAACCAAACACCAGCACATGGCAGTCACATCAGGTTCACTCACTTCTTTCAGAACACGGGACAGAAGTCCAACAATAGTTTTTGATTTCCCTGTTCCAGGTGGTCCGTGGATGAGGCAAATCTTGGGAAGCCCTGGATGTTGCTTTACCATGGCATAAGCTGTCTCAATGGCTCTCTTTTGATCTGCATTGTATTCGTTCATATCTGATGCCTGAAGGAACAGACAGGGTTAAAAATAATTACTTGAGGTGGATCAAACCTTCCATATTCATTCCATATTATTTGCAGAATGTGCCCCACTCCTCTAGCTATGACTCAAAAACTTGAAGGGCATGGAAGCTTTTGATTCTAGGTTTGCTCTAGATACACACCTAATCCTAACTCAACAGCTGTAAAAGTTTTTGTTTACTCTCCACACCTCTATTTTGCACTACCTTTTCCATACTACACCTTATTTCCTGAACAGACCCCTCTTCACTAAGGAAAAACTAACTGAAAGCTGCTTAAAGTACAAACTAGTATCTATGTCAACACCAGATCAAATTCAGGCTCCTCTCTACCCACACAATCAACCGACTCCAAAAAGCACAGTGCCTCAGTTCTGTTGAGCTTGTTTGCAATTGGTCCTCTCAAAAAAGAGCATGCAAAACCAGTTCCACAACACTCAAAGAGATCCAAATGCCCGCTTTGTCATCCCTCACAATCACTTCTACCTGCAGGACTTACAGCACTCTCTGAAGATATGGGCAAATCTCTGGGACAGAAGTCATTGTAACTTGGATTTATGATGGGTTTAGCCAGAGGACTCCTGTTCAACAGCAGTAGACTTCTGAACATTCGGCGTGTGGTCACCAGGGAGCCAACCACCACACACTTCACTTGCTTATTTATGAAGAATGACAAATTGCCTCGAGTTTGCACAGAAATATGATAGACAGTATGCTGCTCCTTTTGTCCTGTTAAAAGGCAGGGGAAGAAAACAAATAAACCACAAGTAGTTAATTTTAATATCCAAGTTGTTAACTGAAAGATACTCAAACAGGTCACTCAAAGAATTCACCAGAACCAGGTGCTGCCTTCTATTAGGAAGCCAACAACTAACTCTTACAAAAATCCAAACCCCACCCTCATTCCCCCTCAAAAAAACCCAAACCAGAAAAAAAAAGAAAATAACAACAAACCACACCAGTGCTCTGTAAAACAACTCTAATCACTGTTGTAATCAGGCAGCATTAGTCTTGGCACTTGGCAATCCTGGTAATTCACAACTTCAGTTCAGAAAGACAGTAAAAAAATTTAGTCAGAGGGACCACTGAGGTTCATGGCACTTTTGTATCTCACAGCAACGAACTCCCTTCATATGTATGTATAGAACTTACTCTTTGGTGTCTGTTCTTATACACAGCATTAGCTTTCTATGTGTTTTTTTCTATACAGAAGTAAGTCTGAAGCTTCAGTTCCGGGCTTTTTACGAAGCTTCTAGCTTGCAACAGACATGCTACAGTGGAAAACAAACAGCCCCATTTCCTCTGAGGTAAGCAGTATATTACAACTATCAACAGCCAGCTATCAAGTATTTTATGGTACCAAGAACACCACTTTTATTTCAGACTCATTTACTTACTGTTTGAAGAGCCAGACGCACGATAAAATTGTGCCACCAGACCAACGTGATACACTACAGGGTTCTCCACCTCACTTTCTTCCCTAAAGGTGTCTTTTTTCTTTTGGACCACCAAAAAGACTAAGTCTTCCTCCTTTGGATGAAGCTGCCTTGCCAAATCAGTTTCTCGAAAGTGAGCTACCCAAAACACATTTTAAAATTAGAACATTAAAAGGAAAATTACTACAGTCACTTTCTGATTATAGAAGTACTACGATTAACTACATATTGCATGTGCTTCAGTAATGCCTCTCTCTCAACTTTTAAAGGAATTAAAAGTTATAGCAAAAAACTATGAAGAGTTAGCACTGTATGAAAGTAGAGCGAGTCAAAGACTATTTTATTTACCAAAATAATCTGAAACAAAATCCCAAATGAGGTGGAAAAAAGTATTACAAGAGCAATCAAATCACTTTTTGTACTAAACACTTAAGGGACAAACTCCCTGCAGAACACGTATTTGTGTTACGTGCATTCTGCAAAACAGCAAATTCAAGATCCCTTCTGTATTTGAAGTAAAGAACATCAACAACAAACATCATCTAACTGGAAGTGCCAGCTCACTTTAAGGCATTCTCTGCTAAAAAATTAGAACAGAGTTTTATTTAAAAAAAACCAAAACACAAACCCAAAAACCAAATCAAACAAAACTCCTTACCTTCAAAATGTGCTGTACTCACATCACCGCGGTAGTCTGGTAAGTAGGTCTTACAGAGTAAGTAGTAACTCCTTTCTTTTACTTTCTGGTTTTCTATCCATTCTTGTGCCAGCTACATGTTGGAAAGTAAAAGCTAAATAAAAATACTTTGAAGGGTTTAGTGCATCAGAATAGCAGCTTATCATGACTCACAGGGCAAATGTACTGAGCTGAAATAAATGCAAGCTAACGGAATGTCAAGTACAAGACATCAAAGAGTCTTACCCATTTCTTTTTTTTATATATGCATTACATATAAATATACAGGGCAAGCAAAAGTGCTGCCTCCCCATTCAAGGTACTTTCTTACAAAGAACTTCAAACCAGCAGGTTCCCTCAGCTGCATTTTCACCTTAAATTAACAATATTATCCTGGTATTGAGTTAATTTTCTACCTTATTTCTACAGTAGAAGTGATTCAATGACTGCAGTTGAGAACATACAGACTTGACTTGAAGGAACACTGTGTTTTTTCACTATTAAACTATAAAAGTTAAAGCTGTTAGGAATAAATATTGCTCAGATTAACCTACACCCTCACATAAGCTCTCAATGTAAATCAAAGTATTACAGACACTCACTGAAAGACCTCAGTCAAACAGATATTTCTGGTTTAAACTTTACATGCCATAAAGAAAGCAGAATCATCTTTCTCTTCTTTCTCATGCTATTGGGTATGCACATCAAAACCAGCTTCACTGAGGTAACACTGACAGTCCACAACCTTACACTAAACTGTCTAGACAGTTCTCCCAAATCATCCCTCTATTCAGACCCACATCTGAACATTTTCAGAAGGTAAAGGGGACATATACCTGTTTTTAATCTCTTGGTAAAATGAAAACAACCCAAAAGTCACATAGGTACTTACTGTTTCAAAAGCATTTAGCATCATCAAGGGGAAAAATGTATTAAAATAGTCATTGTATCCCTGAAATTGCACAGGAACAGGGCCTAATACAGACTGCAGGAGACCGCTTGGAGGTCCAAACTGGCTGGAGTTTGCAAATGTTTCATAAGTCCAGTTTAAGACTTCATTAACAAAAGTATTATTATCATGCTGCTGAGCACCAACAGAGGAACAATGTGCTTCTTGGACAGGCCTCCTGGCTACACTTGAAGCATTGTTGTTCTGTCTATTTAATGACTGGAGAACGTTACTATACGTGTGGGGTTGAGGTATGTTACTGAAACTTGAAGACCCCCACATTTGCTTTCCTGTTGGTACAGCCTTTGCATTTGGTGGCCTGACCACCACCACCTGTTTTGCTGCATTCACTTTGCTTTTTGAAACAGGTGGTAGCTTTTTACCATCTTCGAGATCCTTGCTGAAGGCTGCAGTCCGTGAAGAACTTGGTGAGCTGAAAATTTTGGTAGTGGAAGGCTTTCTTGTTTTAGAAGGTGGAGGGAGAGAAGGTTTGGCAAACAAGTGATCTGCTTCTGAGCCGGTGGCTGAATGCTTACTACAGCACTCTCCTGGTTTTTCCACTTTTTCCATGCAGTCTGTGTACTTACATTTCATGACAGCCAAGGATTCTTTCTGCTGAAGGCTTTCAGCAGTGTCCATCTCCTCTGTTTTTTCACCAGCTGAAGTAGTACCTTGAACACTTTCCTCCTGAGAGCATAATTCCATATCCACAGGATCTGACTGAGTTAAAAATAAGTTATCATCATCTTCACTGGTTTCATTTGGTTGACACCCATTTTCTTTTGAAGTTGTCTCCTCACACTCAGGCCAGACAATGCAACCTTTTCCTGAAGGTTCATCTTTGTCATCTCCAACAAGGGCAGTAGAAGACCAACTTGAAACCATAGGTATGGGAGGAACCATCAAACTGTTATCCTCTGATTTCCTGTTTGAGTGCAAAGAACTGGGCGGTTTAGAGACATGCGTCTCCTCCTGCGCAGAGGGACAAATGGTCTCCTCCCTTTTTTTCTCTCTTTGGTTTCCAACAGGTCCTTCAACAGATGCCACTTCAAAACTTTCAGGCCTTTTTTTCATAGATTTTGCATCCACTTTGTTTCTACCCTCAGAACTTCCTGCAGGATTTTTCACTCTCACACTTTTCTGCGGCCTTGTCTGCCTCAAATACTGACGGTCTTGGCAGGCTAGAAATTTTTTATTATGCCTTATAGACAAACTCTGAGCAGCAATTTCTTTAGTCTTCCGTTTCTGTGGAACTCCAACTCTCCCTGCAGCTTTACCGTGGCTGCGCAATCGATCTATACTCTCTAAAGAGCGCTGGGATAACTCAAACGCTTTGCGGGGTGCCTTCTTCAGACCAAGTTTTTCTACAGTTGATGCTGGTGCAGGACACTGCCGAAATTTCCTTGGAGGAACCACAGCAGGCATTGACCTGCCAGGTTGGGTATTTTTTGACATACTTTGAAGTAGTTTTTTATTTTGTGCTGTTTTAAGAACAGGAGTTTTTTTAGGACTTCTCTGGATAGTTCTTGCTACCTTAGATTTTGCTATAGTCTTCTGTGGGCTCGCACTGTTTTTCTTAAGGGCCAACTTTGAAGCTAATGAAGTGTTAGATGTAGATGCTCTGGGTCCAGTTAATTTTGAGTCCAGAGTGAAATCTTTAGCAACAGTACCTTTGTCTGCAAAATTCTCCAGCTGATCTTTTGCATTTTCCTTACCAATAGATTCTTGCAACGTTGAACTAGTTACTTCCTTTGTATCACCACCTTCTTTCTGATGAAAAGTATTTTCTTCCTGCTTCTCTGTCAAGTTTGCTTCTTCTTCCATGGTATCATCACTTATGTAATCCACATCGTAACCCCATTCGTTTGTGGGATCGCTCAGTACGCCATCTGAATTACTACTGCCACCCGCTGTTGCAAGACAATCTTGTTTATACTCTTGAGTTGCTGCCAAACTATACGCTTGAGTATTTGACCAAACAGAAAAGACCTCCTCTTCTGCTTCAAATTCAAAGCACTGAGACTCGCAGTCGCCCAGCGACATGGGAGAACTTGCAGTCTTGGGTTCAGAAATGTGGCTGGAAGCTGAAGGCTGCTTTTCAGAACATGCATTTTCACTCTTCTTGGTTTCCTCCTTGTCAGTCACATCTTTTTCGTCATCAGAACAGTCCAAAATTATGACTTCATTGCTGTGGCAATCTGCATCACAGGGAGACTTGGTACTCTGACCATCACTGGAAGATCTCACAGCACCTTTCACCTTCCTTTTAATATCACACACATTATGATATAATGAGCTTTCCTGGCTTGATTCAACTGGGAAATTGACACTTTTGGCATACGCAGCCAAAGATAATTTACTGAGTTCTTTATCAACCTGGGAGTCTGTTAAAGTGTTATCTTCAGGGACCACCTTTGTAAAATCCTCCTCTTTCTTCCTCACTGAATCGCTTTCTCTCTTGAAATATTCTGAAAATTTGAACAACCTGTCACTCGATTCACACTTCACTGGCAGTGGCCTGATCTGAGAAGAGCTGGATATATCCCTTTTGTTTTCAGAACTAGATGGAACACTACCATGTGCTGAAGTTCTATCCGCACAAAAGGTCTTTGAAATCTGACCTTTACATTCATATTTAACCAAGTCATTTAAATTAGGCTGTTCCTTCAGCAATGAACTTGATTTTTCTTCCATGGATGCTTTTTTCACAGAGGTGCCACTAATCCCCGAAAGCAAAATACTGTCACCTTCATTTTTCTGCATACCAGGTTCATTTTTAGAGGAGACAGAGCAATCTAGTGCTGCTTCCTTTGATACTTGCTTAGTGGAGACCATTCTTGATTGAAAAGCACTGTTGACACTTTTTGCCTGCGTACCTTCACAACTACTCGAACATGGAATATCAACAGAGATTTCATTTTTACACGCAGCATTCAGTCCCTGGTATTTATGACCATCTTTGCTTGTACACAGATTGTCAGTGCAAAACTTAGGCTGCTCTACCTCTGCTTTTGAGGCATTTGTTGCTAAAGTGCAGTTTTTCAAGTCCTGTGGCTTTGCTGACTGTGATATCTTTGAGGGCCATTCAATTTTCTTCATCTTGTTTTTCAAATTCCTAAGTTTATGTGCATCTATTTTAAACTTTGAAGAGGAACTGCAAGACTTATCACTTCCCTTTACATCTGAGCCATAAACGTTTTCTAAAGAACCAACTGGAGTTTGAGCAGATGAACTCATTGGTGTTACGGGTCCAGCTTCACATTTGTTTTCCAATTCCACACCTATTCTGAAATCTGAACACGGGGCATTTGGATTAAAGCACTGATTGTCTGTATCATATTTCCCTACCACAAGATCATTGTTCCTGTTTTCCTGAACTTTCCCACATACTTTTGTTGCCAAAGAGTTCTGTGGAAAAACATATTCCTGAGCTGTCAAGTCATTAGGTTCCTTTTTAATATTAACCAAGAGGCCTTCTGTGGATGTCCAAGATCTTGGACTTGCAGATGCATCTCTACATTCCTCTTCCCAGGTACTCTTTCTTCTAAGGAAAGGGTTCTCCTGACAATCATCATCTCCGCCTTCCTTCGATGTGACAGCAAATGGTGAACCAAGATCATCTCTGCCATACACATTCACCTTGTATTCCTCACCAGATGCACTCTTCTCTTGCTTTATAGAAACAGCAGACAAAGTTGGAGAGCTTGTATTGTTTCCTACAGGCAGAGAGGTATTCAATGCTCTGTACTTTATACTCCTTATAACTTGCTTTAAACACAATTGTAATTCCTGAGTTTCCTGGATGTTCAGCTGCCAACCTAAAGCTAAGTTTCCTCGCAGAAGAAGATTGAGTTTGTCTAGGTATTGCTTGCAAACAGCATGCTGCCCAATTTGATAGCCCTCTCTGAGAAGACTGCGTATCAACTGCACACAGGCATGCTGCACAGAGTTAGAAGCTTGTAAGGATGCTGATGAACCTCTCCCACAGTGTCCAGGTGCTTTTTCAGTGCGCCGTGTAAAGGCTATGGCTGGAAGCTTAGCACATCTCACCACTGCTTCCACCCATTCTTGGGAGCTAATCCATAGCAAATGCAGGCACTTTTTATTTCTGTGTAGCTCAATAATTGACACCAAGATCAGGAGAAAAAATTCAGAAATTTTGTCACACTGCTGGATTCTTTCATTGAGAATACCTTTGATTTCTGAGCAGAGGTAATGAATGACTTCTACTATATATGCTACACCCAAGTCTTTGAGATCCATAAGCGACTGAACAAAAGGGATGAACCACAGAAAGGTGCTGTCGTGGACACGCATATCTCTGCCAATATCAGACTGAAGCACATTAGCCAGTGTCTGCATATCGTCGTAGAGGCTGGGGCAGTAGTCTGGGCAAATAGCAGTCTTCCATCCAGTATCCTGAAAAACAAATTTACCACACATTATGCACATCTGCATGGTTTAATCTGCCAGGATTTTCTTCTAGCCATAAGGTCACTTTCTTTCAAATATACGTTCATTGAATGATAACAACATCTATATCCTAACAAGTCAAAATCTAAACTAAAAAAAACAAAAACAAAACCAAAGATCAAAGTAACACATGTAAAAAAACTCATTTCCTAACAAATCCATGAAAGAAGTGTAAAGTAGCATTACCTAAATCACCATGAAACTCTAAAGATGTTATGCTGACATGATTTAACCTCAGATAATCAAATATACAGTTAAAACCTTTAAAAAAAATTTCATAAATACAATGCACCGAGATCAAGAGGAAAAAAAACCAAAGCCACACACAAATGTTTACTCTGCTTTCTAACAAGAAAAAAAAAAATGGTGCCATTTTGGAGCAAAGTCTAATATTTGAAAGTATATCAAAGTAAACCTCATTACTCCATACTCCATCTATTACTTTAGAATACCAAGAAATAGAAAGTAAAGTCTGAGAACACAAACAGCAGCTTTTTTAAAAAAACTTAATTCAGAATATTCATTGAGGTACCAATGTTTGGTTTGATCCCATACAAACTCTTGGGCTTTGATACCATCTCTCCCTAGTCGACAAACACATTCTTCTTTCCTCTCAGCCTGAAAGTACCACCTAAACAAGAAGTGACCAGGCTGGGTGCTATTTAAGGCACACAGAAGTGACATCCCTTATTTAAATATTTTTCCTTTACAACATAACTACATTACTGAGTATCTTCCCCTCCATATTTAATATAGGATTTAAACTGATGGTGTCACTCAGTGATCAGAGTTCAAAGAACAGTAAAACAAAATATTTTTAATACCTTTTGAGGCTTTTCTGTGTTATAATTATACACAATCTGACTGCAAGTAATCATGTCGTCATCATGGTCTGACTCTGGTTCAGATTTGGTCCTAAAAAGAAATACAAATCTTTATGGACTCCATACAACTAATTTGAACTATAAGAAAGCCAACCAGAACACATTACATTTTTCAACTACTGACCATGTCACTGTAAGAATTTGTCAGTGATCAAACATACCTATGGGAAGAGATCATATTTACATTCACAACTTGTTCTACCCTGCTTGTAAGAGGCAGGGAAAGCAACTGCCTGAGGAAAAACAGCTTTCTACTAAGCCATGGCTTTGACTACCTAGAACAAATACCCAGAAGAATTCCACTTTCTTTACATTTTCTATGCAGACATTAAATTCAACCACAGCTACGTACTCAAACTTTGCATGCAACTGTCTGAACGCAAACAAATAGCTTCACTGAAGAAAATCTTCCTTCATGACTTCCTCAACTACCCATAACATCCCATGTATACATATCTCTAGCTATCTGTAACATTATAAACTGTGCATGTGCAGAGATACCGAACATTTAAAACACTGTCACTCAAAGTTGATTAAAAATGTATCGCAGGAAAACAGTAAACAACCAATACAGTTACCTAGGTTGTATTTTTCACCAATTTTTTTAAAATTAGGGACAATTTTAGTTTCCCTGGGTAGTTGATTCTAAAGCCTTGGGACCTGGATTCTCATAAAAATCCTTAAAAGAGAAACCCAAGAAATGGGGTTCTAATTTATATAACAAAATTCTGTGCCCACAGATACTATTTCTGGACTTCCCAGCAGTGTGCTAACCAATCACTTCTGCACTAAACACACACTTTACCTGATTAACTTTCTGTTTGATACTGACAATACTGTCACGCAGAAGTGATAAAAAAAATCCATTTAGGATGTAAGTATATGAAGACAAAACTGTTCAAAAGGGTATCTGATGCCTGCTATGTGTTTTTAAATCATTTCCTGACAGCAGTTCCCTATGTATCTGAGCTATTAAAGGACAGCTCCATGATTGTCACATATGGTACCTTTAAGTAAATCTAATCCCATGAAATGTTTAAGACTTAACATGACCCGAAAATCAACTCCAAACAGCTGTCAGCTGGTTCTACAATAAAATCTAAACCTACGTCATCCACAGAAAGTGTGGGGAGTGCCATAATTTTATCAACAGTGTCAGACATGGCATTCTCCATCAAACTTAAGCACAAGCTGGTTTCAGCACTAAACAATTAACAGCCTTCCTGATTCAGGAATAAGTCCTGAAAGCGTAACAGACTTCACAGTAGTCAAAAAGAAGTAAGCATATATATTTTGGAAGCACCTTGCGCTTTTAGGGGACCTACTTCATCTTTTCATTGCTTGAAGTTGGCAGCATCTGATTTTTTTTTTCCTTGCCACCTCCCTTCCCCCAGCACTGGAACAGGTTGCCCAGGGAGGTGGTTGAGGCCCCATCCCTGGAGACATTCAAGGTGGGGCTTGACAAGGCCCTGAGCAACCTGCTCTAGTTGAAGATGTCCCTGCTCTCAGCAGGGGGGTTGGACTGGATGACCTCTGGAGGTCCCTTCCAACCCAGACATTTCTATGACTCTAAATTAATGCAGCACTGACAAGAAAACCCAAACCAAACTACTGTACTACCTGGTATTAACACGGTAAAACTCTTCTACTCTCTTAATAAAACTGACCTCATAAAGCTACTGCGTATGTTTTTTATTTCATTGTTGTAGCTCACACTGTTGATAATGGTTTGAAAGGCTTGGACAGGATCAATAAGCTGACCCCATACTTTAGATCCGAGCTGATCCAAAATAACCATGAAACAATGCAGCGCTGGCCAGAAGGGGTCAGTAGAATCATCTGAAACATAACAGTAATATTGGGGAGAGTTGAAATGCAAGAGTCCTGGACATTCTTAGACTAAGCTGAAGTTGAAAGTAGCTGGTTTTCATTGATTTTTTTCTTAAATACTAATAGAAATATATGTATGCTAGTAAGTTGCAACTATACTTTTTAACCCAGAAAAAGGATGAAGAAAAATCAACCTCAATTATCTGTACAGACACTGCTCCTTATGAAGTCTTAAATCAACAGGAACCTGGATAACTATTTCCCAGCTCTACAAAACTGATTCTCCCACATTGATTTTTTCAATGCTGTTATAAGAAGTGAGTACAATTCACAAAGCTTTTTCCTTCTTCATACAGGATAATATCGTATCCTCAATAAACATGCTAAGCTTATAAAGATCTAGTCATTCAAGAGGCAGTCCTGGTCTTGAGGCTCACGTGCCACTCCCAGGCTGTGCCAAGCCATGTGGCCTTCAATGGCTCAAGGGCTATATTAGTCTGAAGTCCCAGCTGCAAAAGATGTTCCCTCAAACAGATGAATGGAAAAGTCAAGTTTTAAGCAAGTTGAGGCAATTCAGAACAAGATGTTTCTTTGTTTCAGGACTCAAAAGTCAAACTTCATGCCACAGCAAATACCCATATGACCAGTACATGAAATGAAATCAATATGGTAGGAATTACAGATTCGTCCTCTCAAAACCTTTAGCCAATCTTATGCAAAGCTCTGACATCCCTTCTTCACTTCAGTTTGTTTGAATGCCATCGTTCAGTATCTGTCAGTATTGGCCAAATATTATGCGGTATCTGCCACCTTCCAGAAGACAAATAAACCTCAGTTAAAAATCACCTCAGCATTACAGTAGTAAGAATTTACTCAGATTTTGATAAGATGAAAAATTGTCTATGAACTGTCTTAATCTGGATATCAGAATTAGTTACCAGCTCCCCCTTTCTCCATGGTATGAAGTATAGACTGCATGAAATCATTTTGTTTGTCTGGGCCCAGTAACAAGGAGTCCATAGCTTGTTCCTCCAGCACTGTTAGCAACATGCAAATGCCTGCCAAAAAAAAAAAAAGAGAGAGAGAAAGAAAAGAATCATCCTGTCTGTATATTTGCAACAAATTGTTCTAGTTTTCAGCATAGCAAGGATCATTTTCCAAATGCCATTACCAGTGCAACGCTTGACCAAAGAGATCAGCAGCAACATGAAACTAATGAATCACCACCTCGCTCCTGCAGTTCAATTTTCCCATTTGACATGCCTCAAAATAAACAGCACCTATGAAACAGTAGAGCTCTGACTGGAAAGAAGTGCTTACAAGATGAGACTAGATGTACAAATTAATTTCTGATTGCAAATACTCACCTAGCCAATAGTTCTTGTAGTTGGCCGCATCATATAAATGAGATGGCAGAAGGATGAGTTTACCCTTTTCAATCACTGAAGAGCTGTAAATATCTGGACTCTCAAAAAGCCCCAACTCAATAACTCTGAACAAGCAAGTCAACGCTTCCTGCAAGTCATAGTAGTCATCCCTGTCAACCTTGCCTAAATTCCTTGCTGTTAGGATGGCCCAGCGACGAATCTAAGGAATGAGACCAAAAACATGATACATTAATAAAAAAAATCAACATCACAATGCTGTAAGATTAGGAATCATTGCTGCTACAAGTGAGACAAAAGTATATTTTTACTAAAGTAAGGTCTCAAAACTGAAAGTACGAGTTAGGCTTTTTCCACAATAACCTTAGAAACAGGCTTACTCTACCTACAGGATGATGTCGGTAACAAAGAAGTTAAAATTCAGGGTAATATTTACAAAAACCTCCATGAGACTCAAGTGACAAAGGGGGTTGTGATTGCTTTATGTTGTTAAATGTTACTGACTGATATTTTCTAATTAGACAAGTGTTAGTAAATCAAGATGTTAAGTTGCGCTGTGAGCACAGGACACATCAATTCCTGCCTCGGTGGAATTGTCCAAAAAGCAGATTTGTTGCCTGGTGTGCAATAAGCCAATAATCACACACTCAAGAGAGATAGTGCTTATTTATTTCAGGGTTGCACAAGCCTGAGTGCTCAATGGTTTCCACAAATCAAGCTCACCCCCATCGACACAAAACTTACAAAGTTAGTAATTTCCCAAGCTCTTTCTCTTTATGATGATTGGTTAGTAATTTACATACAATTATAATACTGCTGACTCCATACTTCCACTGCTGTGTGTGCTCAGGGGATGGGTCTTCACCTGGGCAAGGGTCTTTTTGACCTCTGGGTGTGATTTTTACTATTATAATGAAGGTAGCTCAGCTAAGAAAATTCAGGACCTTGAGTTTTCTTGCCAAGCTGGCAATGCACACAAAGCACCCTTATTAAACGTCCTCCTCAAGGTCTAATTGGTCCATATCTTTCTTTTAGGATACTAAATCTTCCTTCTTCTGATTAGCCTGAACTTGTACAGGAAGAACATCCTGACCCAATACAATGTTAGCTAAGTTTCAGTTAAGTTTTCAGTAGAAACATTCTCTGCCCTACTGAGAAAATTCCAGAGTTTGAGGATGTTGAAGTACAACACTATGAAACCTTTTACCAATTCTTAGAGGAGAATTTGACATTTTTGTCCTCCATGGTGGTGTCCTGGAAACGGTACAGCCACAACCTGCCTGCCAGGCACAGCAAATGTAACCTGCTGCATCAAAGGAGGCAGGAGAAGGATGGTTATGAACTCACCCTCTCCCTGTATAAACAAATGGTCCATTCAAGAGACAGTTCAATACCCCTTGGCGAGTTACACACCCAAATTCAAGTCTTCCCTGCCTCAGCAAGAGTAGCTACACTGCTACTGAAATCTCTTTTATACATATATACACAGTTAAATAAAAACACAGAAAATCAAACGCTTAAAATTCTGAACACTACTATCTGCATTTTCTTGTCATTAGAAATAGGAATCTGTTCTGATGCTCTTTAAATTTCAGTGGAACAGAAAAAGTAACTTACCACTTCATTCGGGTGAACCAAAAAGACATAAATTCCTGGATATTTCTCAAAGACCTGAAAGGAGCTGTGACTTTGTTCCATTCTGCAGAGGGCATCTACACACAGCTCACCTAGAAGGACAAACACATTTATGGTAAGGACTAATTTATACGCTTACAAAAACACACAGAAAATATTTAGTATCAAAATAAATATAATATATAGACACACACACAGAGAGTGGTACTTTGGTTTAACTGCTATTTGTTGTTTTCACCTCCTTGAGCAGAAACAATTCCTTCCAACTGTATATGGTAAGATACATACTGACTTTCTCATGCAGCAGCAGATACGGGTATTTCAGTATTTCTAGAAGGGGCACTCGCACGTTATTCTCAAAATCTGGGCCCACGTAGCCAGACAGCCGTGTCTCTCCGTTCGCATCCATTATAAACAACTCGTCATCTTCTCCAGCTTCTTCTTGCATGGATTTCTCAATGTGGGCAACAAGGCGGGAGGTTTCCAACTCCCACAAGACCTAGTCAGTGGGGAAAAGTAACTAATCAAAGCGCATTTGAGAAGAGAGCAATTAAGGGCATTTATTATCACATGCAGAAACCTTAGCTAGACTTTCAAAACTCAGAATTTTCCTTCTAAAAGTTTCTTTCTGAGCACGCTGTGAAACAATAAAGATGTGACATGAAATTCCAATTGTGCAAATCACAAAATTCTCACTTCAGAGTTAAGATTATAAATTAATTTTGAAAAGAGTGGTATTGAAATTAGAAGCATTTTTATAATTCTGTTAAATACTTGGAGACCTTTTCAGTAACTATTTCAGGCCATAGGTTAAGTCTCAAAACTTTGTTCCACTGACCAATATAAAGAAATGCACGAGAAAGAAAATTGTATTTTAAGAAGATAGGAAAAGCAATTCTATAATCTTGTCCTCTCACGTATTTTTCAATGTATTAGTGGAAGGGAACAAATGCAATTGATGCAGACTGATGGGACTTGCTGGATATTTGTAGGGACTTAAGCTCCCTTAACATTACTCATCTAAAGTAACTGTTCCAAACCTCAATTAGTAACCAAGGTTATTTCCTACAGTTAATAGACATGGGAAAGCAACTTTCAGCATTCCAGTCACTCCAATTATTTCCAATCTATACTCACATGGCATTGCCTTCCAGAGAAATCAGTTAAGTTAAAGAGCAACCTTTTAGATATCTGTATCATGATCAATTAGCTACAAATATTAATTTTAACTTACAGATAAGCACGGGGGAAAATAAGATTTTCAAAATACAAAACTGAATAGTAACGAGGGAGAACTATAAAAGGCTTATAATAAAATAAAGAGGTTTTAAATTTTTTTGATTGTTTTTAATTGTGCAACCTCACAGCCTTGTGAGATCAGATCTCTGAAATTCAAGCACAGAAGAAAACTATGACTGAGTAATGAAAGCAAACAAAGAGAGGAAGAAACTGAAAGCAGAAGAGAAGACAGAGGAAGGCGGAAGATACATTAAAGAAAGCAAGCTGTTAGTTTGTTTGGCAGGTGGTCTTCTCTCCAGATGTCAAACCATCACAGCATGAATAAAGCTGAAGCTCTAACGTCTAGTCAGCAAGTTCCTACTACTGTTTTAGTTCTTGCTAATTTGAATATATGCAAAATAGGAGGGTCTTGTTTTACAATCAGCTCTTTGCAACTCAATATAAAAAAAGCAGACAGTTATAAAGCAACATATCCCATACCACCCCACCAAAAAAACCCCTAAACAACCCAAGACAACAAAACACCTGCAGAAAACTCCCCCCTACACTGAGGCTGGACCATAGAAGCCTCTTCTGAAGTGTCTCTTCAGTTCTGAGTCTTCCTGCTCACTAACGAGCGGGAGCCAAATTTCTTAATTACCTCATGCAACCTTGGCAATTTTTCCCTTGCTCTGTGGTATTCAACCACACACTCCAGGCAGTAACAGAGATCATCATTGGCTCCTTCAAGATCTTCCAGGGACAATCGTTTCGAAGCATAGCTCTTCAGGAACTCAGTGGTGTCAGAACCACTAAGTGTACACCATCGGCATGTGCTCATTCTTGGGATGGAAAAAGGAGGAGGAATTAACAGAAATCCAAAGACCAGAAGTGGCAAAAATATTTC
This sequence comes from Megaceryle maxima, assembly GCA_024605025.1. NCBI lineage: Eukaryota > Metazoa > Chordata > Aves > Coraciiformes > Cerylidae > Megaceryle > Megaceryle maxima. Next base: position 6,400 of record JANHGN010007472.1, on the reverse strand, counting down.
TTTTCAGCCACAATAGCAACTAATTTTCAAGTGTGATGAGCTTCAGGATTTATGTAACTCGTTAGCTGCATACACCCAGATGTTCTTGGATGTCCTTGTATCACATGGGGTGAGCAATTAAAGAAACAGAGATGAAAGCATTAAATGAACAGTACAGAAAAATGCCTACAGAATTGCAAAACACTAAAAGTAGCACAAAAAAGAAGCCAAATAATAAATTTTTCATAGCTTTACAAAACAATAGGTAAAAATTCACTTCACATACAAAAAAAAAAAATCCCTCATCCACACTTTCCAAATCTATAATGCTAAAGTTTATCATATTGTTTTACTGGTATCTGTGGAATCTAGGTCTAAGCAGTATAAAATTTAATTAGCTTTTTTTTTTTTTCTTAATCTTCTGCTAAAATATATAGGTCTACAAATCCCTATTGTCAAATGCAAAGGATATTTCTGCAGAACTTTCCCCTCTTCATTCGTACAGTTAGAAAGCATCATGAAGTTCTCACCACAGATTGCTTCCTCTGAAGACACTAGCAGCTGTAAAGTTATCTCAGATCCTGCTAGTCTGAAAAACTCACCAGTACTGGGAGGGCGTGAACACCTGAACTAACTATTTAAAAGGAAAGATGGTAATAGCTTCTGTTATTTAGCCTAACAAAGAACACAAAGGGAAAATCTAGATAAAGCAAAACCACACATCTCCTCACATATAAATACCAGGAAAAAAAAAGCAATTACAGCATTTACCTTTGGAAAAGGGAGCTCTTTGCTTTGCAGGTTGTGTCAGGTCACATTGTGGGCGAGAGAACAGCGCTGCCCTGCAGCTAGGGAAGGGGACTGGCACCTTCAGCCATACATGCCCTGAGTTCAGCACAGCACTACCTTCAATAACCCATCCCCTGGTAACCGAGTCTCGATGGTATTTCAAAGCTCTAGAGCAAAACAGTAATCATCAGAAATCGGTTCAGTTCACACGCTATAAAGAGTCGATCTGGTATTTAAATTAACATATTTTAAGTTAAACAGACAGCTACTGAAGCAATAACTGTGATTTGCAACTGAACCCCTCCCGTCACTCAGAGGCGGGCAACAGACTATCAATCGCACCTTCTTCAAAGGAAAGGTGTAAAGACTTAACTCTGAGCAAGGGAATGGCTTTAAACAAGCTCCCAGGGAGCCCTAACCCTCAGCTGCGAGCAGAAGCCTTTACCTGTAACGCTCTGCTCTCGATGTGCTTCAACGGCTGCCCGCTGGTGAGTATCGACACCTGCTCCCCGGAACGCCCCAGCCGGAGCAGAGGCGGAGATAAGAAAGCTCCTCTCTCCCGCTTCAAACCGCCCAGCCGCGCACAGCCGCTCGTTTTACCGCCCCAGGGCACATCAGGCACTTACCAACAGCTCCTCCACGGGAGTCCCGGGCGCACCCCGCACCACTGCTCCCAGCGCCGCCCTCCCAACGCCCTGCCCGGTCCCGCCGCCCGAGTCGGGAAACGAGACGCTCCCTTCCCGCCAAGCGGACTCCGGCCCAACCCAGCCCCGCGGGGCAGAGGCAGAGCGAGACCCAGACAAAGGGGAACCCAAAGGGAACCCGGCCTCCTCCGCGGCGGCGGAACGAAGTGCCGGCACAGTCACGAGAAAGAAGGTAAGGTAAGGTAAGGTAAGCTCAGCCCAGCCCAGCCCAGCCCGGTCCGGTCCCTCCCCTCTCACCTCACCTCGCTCCCGCCACGGCGGACCCTCCGCCACGGGCCTCCCGTCCCCACGCAGCCTCCCTCCCGCCCTCAGGCCGCGGCACGACCCGCGCTTCCGGTCCGCCGACGGAAGTGGGCTCCGGCCTCCTCCCCCCAGGTGGGGCCGCCCTCCTCTTGAGCCAGGCCCCGCCCCCTCGGCGGGGGGCGGCCCTGCCTTAAAGGGCCAGGACGGAGAGGAGGGGGCCACTACCACAGGGAAACTGAGGCACGCAGGGGTGATGAAAGGGGAGCTTGTCGCAGGAGAAATATTGGACACGGTTACGATTTAGCAGCAATTCAAGATTTATTAACGATTCAAGATTTATTAAGATCCCACTGTTGCATTTTAGCAGCATTTCATCGTTAATCCATTTAAAAATAACAGTAGAATGTTACAATGAAAAAAACACCATAATTATAAGTTCAATAGGGGGAAGATTCATACTGACTAACTCCCAGGTGTATATATATGTAAATATGTATAACCACAGAACACCCCCGATTACTTGGATCCAGTGGGATACAGATGCACATTTCACACTTGTGAAAGCAAATGTGTCTGTTCAAACACAGAGACAGGTAAAGAGATGGATGGAGAAGCCAGCCTCTGGTTAAAATTCGCCTCTTCTCCAGTTTAAATACAATCTTTGTCATTCTCAACCGACAATAATTGAGTCTTGAGAATTCAGTGTCCCATATCCCAGCCCTTCATGGCCTCTGTGCCCAAGACATCTCAGGGGAGATTCTGGATGCAGCCCTCTGGGATCCAGGAGAGCTCCACGGGGCTTGCTTTAGGGTCAAGTTTATAGGGTCTGAGATAATTGACTTTGGTCAAGATGTTTTTCCACTTCAGCCCACTTTGGATGTCAAAAATATTCTGTACTTTCCATCAGTTGTGCAGACCCAGAACTTGCCGACTTTCAGTTTTGATATTGCCCCCTTGTTGGCCACAATCCAGGTACAGATGTACTGAGCTGGTGGGAGGCAACTTACTCCCAGTGCTGTGCTGGGGAAAGCAGGGCCCAAGCCTGCCGAGGAGCTGCCCGAGTGTTCTCTCAATAAGAGAGGGACAGCAACACAAGTTCTTATGGATTGCCAGTGATAAATACGCTGTCTACAAACTATAGAGGGAGTATACAAAGGAGCAGCTCAAGAAGTTTCTACGTTTTGAAGTCCAGATCTTACCTAAAGGCGTCCCTAAGAGGGGGGAAGCGAGGTTCAGCCTGCTGAGTGATGGCAAGAAGCAGAGATGATGTCTGCTCTGGCTTGTCCATGATGATGTCTTCCCTAACATCCCATTTTTATACTAATTTTTACCTTCAACGTGGAGCTGGAGTGACTCTAGTCAGAAATACTTTTGTTACGATTAAAAGTGAAACGAGAGAAATTTCCACCAAAGATGTAGCTGAAGAGAATTCACTGTGCAAGTCAGTGAGGGGTGGTCGCATGCTGGAGACAGGTGGCCTTTGGGCTGGAGGTGTGTTTTGGTATTATAATGACATTATAATGAGCAAAGTTCACACAAAGGGCAGTGCTTTGTCAAAAACTGACAGACTGTTGGTCCAGGGTTGCAAACAGACAGCTTATCAGTTCTGTAGGACGATCAAGTTCCTAATTCTGCTGTAACTTCACAGGGCCTGGCTGGGGAATCTTCACTCCATCCACAGTGCTGCTTGCAAGCAGTGGTGCCAAGGGAACGGTTGCAAAAGGCATTCCTGGCATACCAGTTGCACACTACCCCTGGAAGTTTCTCTGCTGTTGTACCTTTCCTTACATGTGAACGATGCTGCAGCCTTAGGATGATTTTTAATTTTTAAAATCAGCCCCAGTCTTTATTCCTCAGGAAATGTGCAGTAGAGAAACCTGAGTGGTGCCAGAGCCCCAGGAAGCACAGCTAAGGGCAGTGCCTCGAGGGTAGAATTACTTAAACACTGAAATAATTAAATCTCACCCCAAAATACCATTTCCCTCCCATGCTCTGAAGCAGACGGCAGAAGGTTGTGTCACTGCCTCATCATCTACCGACCCTCCAGGTCAGAGGGACGATGCTGTCCCCCCACCCTGGGGGGCTCTGAGGAATCAAACAGAGATTATTTGTCCTTCTTCAACTCCTTGTTTAAGACTTCACTGGAGATGGGGGTGAAAAAGGCAAGTTCCTGTTTGATCTTCAGCTGCTGCCACCGTAACACTCCTCAACTTTGAAGTGTTTCTCTGCTGCAAACACAACTCTTGTAACCCGGCTGTCTCTGTCTTTGATAATGCCACACAGCCAAGAATTTTTTTCTATAACACCATTCAGGCCATTAACGCTCCGAGAAACTGCTTGAAGCGACATCTCTGCTTAAATCACCCCAGTTTTTAAGGGACTCACAGTGCTTTTTAGACTTGAAGGACCTGTCATGCTCTTATTTATAATGCAGCCTGATACACAAAGCTTTGTCAATGTTACTTCCCTCATCATTCTGTGGAGCCTGTTTGTTTTAAACCTCTGCCTGGAGTTTGTTCTCTTTTCAATAATATTCAAATACTCACATGAAACAACTGCCTCCCCCGCCCGCGCTCCCAGGAGCCTTTATAAGATGATGGCAAAGGGAAAACTGCCTTTTTTTATGCCCTCTCAAGTGCCATTATTCAGCAAATGAGAAATGATCAACAAGTACCATCCTCCTCCAAACACTAATTTGCCCATTTGCAAACAGATTGCAAACCCCGCGTTACCGAAGAGAGGGGGGTAAGGGGCAGCCTCTTTACTCCGTTCCCAGGGCTGGGGGAAGGAGGGACACGGCCTCTCCCTCTCTCTGCTCCTGTGTAGCACAGGTCAGGTCTTGTGTTCTTCCCAAAGCAACCAGTGTTGTGATGGCTCCACCTTTATAGTTCCTGCCCTGGCTCATATTGTTTTGCAGAGAAACATTTTTGAGCAAGTATCAGCAAGAGTCTTCCTGTAGTCTATCCTGTGATGGATACATTTGAGCCCCAGCTGTACTTTGGAGCAACAAGCCTCGTGCCCTGAGGTGAACCTGTAAGCTGGAGAGCTCTTGGCTCACTTACAAGGAAGTGAAACTGCCCTGGAAAAAACATTTCAAAAGGTGTTTTCAAAGCTTGACAATGCCAGATAACTCCAGTACAGGACAAGGCACCAGAGCTAAAACAAAGACATCTCTCTTGTCTATAGCACTGACTGGCAGCCAACTGCTTCACTCTGTAAATATTCCCCTCAGGATGGGCCCAGTTTGAGCTCTCCCTGAATTCCAACTGGACTGCATGGCAGGTGACTCTGCCCTTGAGCATGGATGCCTCTCAAAGTTTAGCTTTCCTCACCCAAGACTAGCAGATTCTTCCTTGCCCAAGGTGGAGAGATTCCTTACTCACAACAGATCCTCAGCAAGCATTCAGCATGCTTAAGTAATACTAATGAAACACTACTATTAGCTACTCAATATTAATTATTATAAGCTTTGTATAGGTAATCCCATTCGACATAAAATGTTATCCAAGACTAAGACTCCATCAGTTTAGAACCACGTGACTCAACGGGAGACTCGTCCTTTAGCCTTTGCATCTCTTGACTCTGTATGAATCAACTTTCCTTTCTGTGTTTCTTCCACGCAGTAATTAATAAGGTGAACCTTGCCATCAAACTTACTAAGCTTTGATAAACCACCATTAAACTTTGTTAAATTACAACAGATTTATTGAACTGTCAAATTTTTATTTTGCCTCAATAAAATCTACTCCTGCTTCTCTCTTTTGAGTGAGGTGCATTCCACTCATCTGCAACAGTTTCCCTTTAAAAAAATAAGTCTCATTACAGAGGCAGAAGTTCACTTCTGCGAGGTCTACTCTACAAACTCTACAACCACACAATCGTTTGTACTCTAGACTGCAGAAAATTCAGAGGATCTCCACCTTCCAGAAAACAAACAAACAACAAAATCAAACTTGAAAAACACAAACCTCTCAGATTAAAAAAAATGAGTTCTTTGGCTTTTAACCTTGAAACGCATAAGGCAACAGAAGCAAGTCAATGCCCCAAGTGCAAAGGAGCTGGTACATGTTTCCTCCCCCCCTAGCCCTGTTTCATCTCTTGGCTGGATAACTTACCCTTAGACTGGTGGCTGATCTCAAGGGGTTTCCTGCCTGGCTCACAAAAATCACATTGTTTTCTATCTTCAGAGAGATTAAAGCCAAACACAGTTAAATATGGAAAGTTCTCAGTTAACATTTTTTGCTGTAAGTCAAAGTCCAGAAGAGCATCCAACTAGGCCTTTATTTCAAGCCCTTACAAGTTCTGCATTTTCAGTGACAATTATTAAAGAAGGCAATTCTCGCTTATCAAAATGACCATCAAAAAAAATAATATGTCAGAGACCAAGTCTTCTCATATCACTTTCTATACAGCATGTAGGAAATATAAACAAGCCATAGAAATACTTTACACCCACAGCAAGATTTTTCTTTTTTCCTTTTTTTTTTTTTTTTTTTACATTCACTCAGTCAATTTACAAATAATTGCTCTAGGCAGATAGTTTAAAATATCATACAAAGCCATGAGTACAACCTCTACTGTATCCCTCAATCTTCTTAGTTAAATGTAAAAATTCTCCTTGGCACAATAAAAATACTTATATATATGTGTATATACACACACACACATATTGTCTATTTTGTCAC
>JANHGN010007471.1:66951-88934 GCA_024605025.1 Megaceryle maxima | reverse complement strand
AAATATATTTTAGAAGGACAGAATAGTTCACAACAGATATAAGTTGTCAAACTATATACAGCATTTTGGGTGAATTGATATTAATGTTTTAGTTCACATAAGATATGAGCTACAGAAATCAATCTTTTTATTCTGCCCAATTAGTGCACTTTGCTATCCTTAGAAGAACTATCTTGAAGCAAAAATATTGGACTCTTTTGGATACAGTTCAAATAAAGGATACACTCCAAAAACATGTTTAGATAGCCTGAAGTAACAGGAACTCAGTTAATGGGATCAGAGTAGAGCTAGTCCGCAGTACATCTCCACAAAATGCACATAGCCTGAAAATCAACCTCAGCTGGTTCACTATACAGATCAATTCCTCTTGTGCCATTCTATTTGCTAATGTAGACATAGCCATTTATGAAAATTGCTTTCTCTATGTTTTCCTTCCCTGCACAAAGGGACACCTGTGTCTGCAAAGGAACCTTTGCCAAAATGTCATTGAAATCACAGATCCAGATAGCTAAAGTATGTATGAACCTTTCAAAGATCAAGCTTTAGTATTAACAAAGCACTGACACATAAGAAGTAATGTCTTCTAAGTAACGAACAATATTCCTTCTGCTAAGTTTAGATTAGATATTTTGAATATATTGCTAATAGACCTCAGTGTTCTGCATAGAGCTCAATAGATAAACAGGGAAAAAATAACCATCAATAAAGATCTGCATTATTAATACACAGATTGCATCAAAGTGGAACTCTTTGGGTCTTAAGTCCCAACTTTTGTTTGACTCTATCTGCCATCATTGTTAAAAATGGTTAATTATTAATACTATTAAGAATATTTTCTTTTTTAATAGCTGTTCACAAAAAAACCAACCCTCTAACCCAGTATGAATGGGAAGAAGCACAGCATCAAATTTTAGAAAAATCAGAAACAGCTCTTGGAAGAATGGGATCAAATTCTAAATGTATATACATAAGTGTATATATATATAAATGTACATAAACCAAGGACTTCAGGATATGCAGAGAGAGATTAATGCATTTTGTGAGCAATTATGAATAACGATTTTTGTACTGGCCACCAAAACTGTATCTATTATTAAATATTTTCAAAGATCTGTAGTTAAAACACTTTCCAAAATTAGGAAATAGACTCAAATTTTATACTATTCTTACGCATCATTTAATCCTCAGTTTGTTTAGTATTAATTCACGTCGTCCAAATTATTCTCTAAACTTAAATATCTTAAAGGCATAGTGATTTTTACAGGGCTGACACATTTTTATAAGTTGGACAACAGAGAGTCAGGCATAAATATCAGATTGTCATCTACACTTCTCTACAAGAAGCAGGAGGACAGATCTATGGCAGTGTATCTAGGAAGAAAATAGCTATTAAATATGTAGGAAGATATTAAACTGTTGAAAAAAATATCCCAAATACTAAAAAAAAAATAGTTACTTAAATTAGAAACCTACTTACATGTAGATATCACAGGGTGTCAGGGGTTGGAAGAGACCTTGGAGATCTTGGAGTCCAACCCCCCTGCCAGAGCAGGATCGTATAATCTAGCACAGGTCACAAAGGAACGCATCCAGATGGGTTTTGAAAATCTCCAGAGAAGGAGACTCCACAACTTCTCTGGGAAGCCCATTCCAGTGCTCTGTGACCCTTACAGTAAAGAAGCTCCTCCTCATGTTAAGGTGGAACCTCTTGTGCTCCAGCTTATATCCATTCCCCCTTGTCCTGTCACAGGGCACGAGTGAGAAAAGGCTGTCCCTTTCCTCTTGACTCTCAGCCCTCATATATTTATAAACATTTATCAAATCCCTTCTCAGTCTTCTCTTCTCTAGACTAAAGAGCCCCAGGTGTCTCAGCCTTTCCTCATAAAGCATGTCTTCCAGTCTATTAATCACCCTTGTAGCCCTCCATTGGACTCTCTTGAGCAGATTCCTGTCTCTCTTGAACTGGGGAGCCCAGAACTGGACACAATACTCCAGGTGAGGTCTCACCAGTGCAGAGTAGAGGGGGAACAGAACTTCCCTTGATCTGTTGAACATGCTCTTCTTAATGCATCCCAGGATACCATTGGCCTTCCTGGCCACAAGCTGCACCTTGCTGTTCCATGGAGAATGTGTTGTCTACCAGGACTCCCAAATCCTTCTCCCCAGGGCTGCTCTCCAGCAGATCACCTTCCACTCTGTACTGCTGCATTTTATTATTCTTACCCAGATGCAGGACTCTGCACTTATCCTTGTTAAACCTCATTAGGTTCTGCTCTGCCCCGTTCTCCACTCTGTCCAAGATATGGGTGCTTATTTCCTATTATGACCATCTACAACACTGCCTGTTCCTTTAGGTTAAAAGTTGTAATTGACAGTGTTGTCAGTTGAAGTAAATAGCTCAAGAGCAGTTGAAATGTGAAACTATTAAAATAAGGCAGTAGAAGAACGAAAAATACTCTAGTTAATAAATGACTGGGTCTGGTTGCATGTCTTACAACAAAGTATTTATGATTCATTTTGTTTTGTGGCTGATAAAAGATGAGTTTGAATTACAGTTCACTAAACACTACATTTTTAGTAGTCACTGCATAGTCACCCCTATCAATCACATGTTTACAGAATTTTTGATCATAAAACCATTATCAACAATGTCCATTACACTATTTGAGACTCAAGAGATGTCTAAAAGGAGTTCACAACAAGGAGTTCCTGTTATTTTATTCCACAGCTGTAAACCAGAGAGGTAACACTCATGAAGGGAAAACAGCCTGATAAGCGTCCTTGTAGAAGCCCCAGGCCTGCAGAAGTGTACTGTGATTGTAAGATGATTAAAAGGAGTCCTCATTGTCTTTTCAGACAAATTCATTCTTATTATGCACTGTCTCAAATATTCATCTAAGGATGTATTTAATAGTGTGACTGTAATTCAGGACACTCACTCGGCTGCTTGTTGGCAGTTCCAAAGAAGTTTTAAATATTTAAGTGTGATAAAAATATGTGCCAAGATGAAATAAATCTTCATCTGTTCTACTGGTAAGAGGGGTCGCAGGGATGAGTAACATTTTTGCCTAGCCACCTATCTTTCTCTCCAATACCAAAGTATGAGAAGCACCAAAAGCAAAAGTGCATTGGACTCTAATTCTATTCTTTCATTGTGGAGTGTCATGCAGAACATAAATGTAGGCTTGAGGATAATTAGGTGTTACAGAACAAGTGTAACTTATTATTTAGTCCAAAAATAATAAAAATCAGAATTTTTCTATAGAAAACCTAGTTTTTACAAGATTGTCGTTCAGAAATAAATTAGTATCATGTAATGAAAAGACCATGTCATTTAGAAAAAGAATCGCATACAAAAATGTAAAAGTTGTCCACCAGAAATGCATGGCTATTTTCCACAGGCTCAGGCTGGTCTGCAGGTTCTGAGAGATTGCACTGTTAGCCAGTACGGGGATTCTCACAGGAAATGATCATCTTTTTGATTCACCAGGGAAAGTACAGCTCTTCCATTTCCTTACTGAATATAACAGAAAATAACCATTCTGGCACAATAATCTGATCTTAAATTTCAACCATGCTTTATACCTACATCACAAACTATGTTGCCTTGAAGTCATTCAAACCACCTCTAAATGAATGGCACTGGAGGGGTGTTTGTGAGCTTCTTAAATTATTTACATCTGTATTCATAAAACAGCATATAGATGAATACATACAATTTTCACTTTGAACTTTGCAAGTTTCACAATAATTACACTATTTATTCTTCATTTACTTCATGTGAATGAATAAGATTACATAGGTCAAATCCTCAGCTGATATAAGTCAATGTACTCTTGTCTGACTTTAGGTGTCTGGTTTTGCCCTAGTTACACAAACATGTTTTGCTTTCTCCAAATGAAACAACATAACGGGCAACAATATTTTCATGGCTGTAAACAGTCGTGGATCTTGACTGGATGAGGCAGCATGCACTTCATAAAGCCAGCTGGCATTAACAACAACACTTTCTGGTCAATGACCTCTAAAAATAATAAAAAAAAAGTATCCATCTCACAAACAGTAGACCCATATTGCAAAGTCCAGAATTAAATGTATCTCTCCCATTTGACTGCTTTTATTGCTGCCACTATGCCATCTGGCCAACAAAATTATTTAGCACTGTATCAGCTTTATGTCTGTTACTTTCAAAGCACAAATATTTACATTTGAGGTTTGTCCAAAAATTCTCCAAGATAAGTGGTAGAAAAAGATGTTTCTCTTTCCACTCCAGGACTAACAAATCAGAAAGTCTGGTCAGAAAGAGAGGAAAGAAAATTTGACCTGAACTTCCTTCCCCCCCAAAAAATAAAAAATTCAAGAACCTTAAAGTGAAATAGGAATTCAATCTTTGCACTACTTTAAGGCAGATTTGAATAAATAGATTATATTTCATTTTACGCCGATTTCTTCATCTTAAATGACATTGCTTTCATGTATTGTTCCATATAATTATAGGTTAATGGATCAAAATAGATGTATAGATGTAGTCTTTGTACAATTGACTATACAGCTCTTACACAGAACTGTGAATGGATCAAAGTTTAGAAGTAGATCAATTGACTAATCTATTTTTTTTATTTCACACCTTCAGAGATGAAGAGGTACTTTTTTAAGCATTATGTAAAAGGTAATAGAAAATGCACAATTTTCTAATTGTAAAATAATTAAGTGGTGTTCATGTAATTACATTTGTCACAGCACTCTGATTAGAAGGAAGGAAGTTGAAAAAAAGTAAAAGGATGTTGGAAAGTCTGTATTTAATTGATGTCTCAGCACAAATGTAATGTTTTGCTTTGTCAGCGTCTTTCACATGTTTGTAGATACAAAACAAACATTATCTTTTATCTTCCTATAATGCTTATCTTGACCTTAAAACTAGACTTGGTAAGCTTATGGTAGAGACTATTGGTAGCACAGATGGGAAAACTGCACAAACTAATGTAATAGTATTTCAAATAACTGAATTTATTGTTGGGGATCACAAAAACCCTAATAATACAGAACACAGAGGATACTGCTGTTTTCCATACTTATTTGCAATGTAACTTCTTGGAAACTGGAACAAAAGCATATGTAAATTTCTGGTCAGCAACACTATTATAAATATGTTAACATCATTGACATAATCGTTCCAATACTGCATAGCATTATGCAAATTACCTTTCAAGTGTTTCCCCAAGTATAAACCTCTACAAATAAGACAAAAAGAGTGTCCATCACTAGAACATCAAAAACATTGACTCTGTCCTACCTTCAAAAATATATTTTGATGCTAGCCAGTCTCAGGGGACTTTTTAATGGCTATGTATGCTCTCAAAAAGAACTTTACTAACCATGAAAATATCTAAAACTAGACTTTCTGCAGCTTCACAATTGTGCTATTATTTCAAATTGTATTTATAAGATTGAGCTTGGGATCATAGCCTCCAGCATTTTGGTTCTTTAACTTCATCATCTAAATTTCGCCCAATAATCACTTAACGACATGGCACAAGACATTTTATGGCACATATCAAAAAATACCTGGTAAGCCACATGGAAAGAAAATAAGGTTTAAAGTGTTGAAACATTTTCTTTAAAAAAAATAAAATGTTAAAGCCTGTGAAAACTGTAGGAGAGATTTTCTTTATATTCACTTATTTTTACATCTTATTTTAGTAATACAAGAAAAAAATTGTCTTTTTAGGTATGCAGATATCTGAAATAATTTCTACCTACATAAAAATGCCTATGATCTTCCAGTATATACATTTTTTTTCTTGAAACATTTTCAGGTATATCTGTTTTTAAGAACACATGTTCCAGTGACACCAAGACATTGAAATACATTGAAGCTGAGCTGCAAGTGGTTTGATACCAAAACTGTCATTTCAAGGCAGATTTTAGGGCAAGCTTAATTCAGGTTTCTGTGAAAAAATAAGGAAGGAATTTTGAAAGAATTAAAAACATTAATTTCAGTTAAAATAATTTTGTTTTTCCTTTTCTATGTTTTTCTTCTCCCTATTTATCATAAGTGGAAAAGCCCTATAGTTTTTAAAAAGTATCAGTACTATTATATTTCAGTGATTCCTGCACACAACCCACATGCAACTGATCTAATGCACTGAGATTTTCTGGATAGAAAAGCCCTCTCTACTGAACCTTACACAGACAAACATTCACACAACTTTATTTAAAATACACATCTGTAATGTTTACGACATTTCATAAATTTGCACATATCCCCTAGGCATGAGTGTATTCACATACAGATTAATTTGTGCAGTTGCTTTTCTCACATTCACTATTTGCATGCTTCCCATCTTCCTTCTTTTGTATGAAACCTTCTGTGTATGTCTGACATACTGGTCTTTGGGTCAGCTGAAAGGACAGTGCTAGAGGTTACAAAAAGCCATAATCCAGCTGTTGACCTGCTCCCTACTGACAGATGGACATATCTGTCAGAGAGAATCTAAGATTAGTTTGTATCTTAACATAAATGAGACAAAAATATGAGAATGATGAGGTCCTTTAGCTTTTACATGCTTTTGCTACCTCAGGTCTTTGTTGTAAATAATCATAGAATCACATTGGCTGAGGTCAGAAAGGGGCTCCAAGTAATTTTTTTTCCAATCCTCTTACTCAAGCAGGGTCACGTAGAACCAGCTTTCCATGACCACATTCAGACAGCTTTTGAATACCTCCGAGGGTGGAGGCCACACAGCAACTCTGGTGAATCTCTGCCACTGCACTGTCACCCTCAAAGTAGGAGTGTTTCCTGATGTTCAGAGAACCACCTATGCTTCAGTTTGTGACTGTTGCCTTTTGACCTGTCAAGAATTGGACTACCCTGGAACCCAATAGGAGGGGTGTCATAATGTAATAATGTAATAATTCAGACCAGTACAGAGTAATACAATTCACTAGGTATGTGGTATGTCTTAAACATAGTAGATCAGCATCCAGTAAGTCAAGATGCTAGATAACGAGGTTAAAGCCATTGCTGATTAAATAAGCCAATTATCCTCTTTTCATGTTCATTTCACACTCAAGACCAAATAAGTAGTCAACAACAGTGGAGATGTTTCCATAAAATTAAAGTCCTAGCTGTGATTACTCTTATTACAACATACATTTATAAGGTTAGATAATATCTAAACATAATTGACAATGAAAATTACACTGGACTCTTAAAATTACTTCGTCTTCTTCACCCTGCACATTTAATGAAACACAGATTCAGAGGGATAACCTTTCATGATACCCCTTGGTAAAGGGAATTATAATGCCAAATAGGTTCCAATGGCTCAGATTCAGCTCAAATTGCCAAGAACATACTCCAGAATTACCCACTGATTGCCAAGAATGTGACTCCCATGGCATCTATAAATTTATCTCTGGAAATAACAAACTGGCAATGCTGACTTCAAAGTTTGTGACAGTACTGCAGGAAAACTATTACTAATATTATGATTAAGGTTCATAATCCATAATGATAAACCTGTGAATTAACCTGCATACCCTACAAACTACAGAGAACATACATAATCCAAAATATAAAGATGAGAAAACACATTCTGCAACTAAACACAAGAACAGACATTCTATACCAGCTAGTGCCCGAGGAAAGGCTCTCATGGCTAGCACAGTAGCATTCACTTTAAAAATTTAGATAAGATGGGATGAAAAAATGGAAACAAAAACTGAAGAGCACTAATCTAAATGAACTAAACAAACCAACACAAATCCACAACTCAAGTCTTAATGACAATCAAGGTGGGGTTTTTGCCACTATTGCTTCTTACATATTTTAGACAAAAAGAAATGTAGAAAGTTCCTAGAACAATCAACTAAAGAGATTTATCCGAGTTTGGATGGGTGTAAGATTCCTCCCATACAATACTTAAAATGGGATGTAACTTGCATGGCTTATCCTCCTCTAGCAGCTAAACACCACACACAGGCTCAACCACCGCTTCCCCCCCCACACACACACACACTGTGGGAATGGAAGGAGAAACAAGAGGAAGGGAAAAAAGGTGAGACCCTAGCAGTTGAAATAAGGACAATTTAATTAAAAAAAAAGCACTAAGAGAGAAGAAAACAACAGTAATAACAATTGTACTAATAAAATTACATACAAAGCAAGCAGTAAAAACCAGGAAAGTGCTACCTATGCTTGAGAGGACAACTTCTCCTGCTTAAACTGCACTGAATCAAGCTGAGAACAGGTGCTCACACTGTAAGGCAGCCCTCCCCTTATACAGGGGCATGACTCAGTATAGTATCAAATATCCCATTGGCTGTTTCAGTTGTTTATCCCACTGTGACCCCTCCCAGCTGCAGTCTCTCCCAACTGCTTGGGCCAGCAGCTGTTTGTGATAATTATTGGCATTATTTGGCTTCCTAATGAACCTTTAATGACAAAATGGTAGGGGTTGGAAGAGACCTCTGGAGATCATCTATAGCAATCCCCCTGCCAAAGCACCTAGTTCACCTAGATCAGTTTGCAAGGAATGTGACCAGGTGGGTTTTGAAAGTCTACAGAGAAGGAGATTCCACAATGTGTCTGGGTAGCCTATTCCAGGTCTCCACCACCCTCAAAGAAGTTTTTCCTTATGTTTAGGAGGAACTTCCTGTATTGCAGTTTGTGCCTGTTGCCCCTTGTCCTTTCCCTGGGCACCAATGACAAGAGACTGGCCCCGTTCTCTTGACACTCGCCCTTGAGATATTAAGAATCATAGAATCATTAAGGTTGGAAAAGACCTCTAAGATCATCAAGTCCAACTGTCAACCCAATACTACCATGGCCACTAAACTATGTCCCAAAGTGTCATGTCTGCATGCTTTTTGAACACCTTCAGGGATGGTGACTTTACCACTTCCCTGGGCACCCAGTTCCAATGTTTCACCACTCTTTTAGTATAGAGATTTTCCCTAATATCCAATCTAAACCTCCCCTGGCACAACTTAAGCCCATTTCCTCTCATCACTAGTTACTTGGGAAACCAACACCCTCCTCTCTACAACCTCCTTTCAGGTAGTTGTAGAGAGCAATAAGGTCTCCCCTCAACCTCCTCTGCTCCAAACTAACCAATCCCAGTTCCTTTAGATGCTTCTCATAAGACATGTTCTCCATAAGTATTGATAAGATCCCCTCTCAGTCTTCTTCAGACTAAACAGACCAATGTGTCTCAGCCTTTCCTCGTAAGAGAGATGCTTCAGTACCCTAATCACCTTTGTAGCCTTCTGTTGGACTCTCTCCAGTAGTTTCAGTACTTAAATAGTAGGTATATAATATATATATCAAATTCAAGGTATTTATACACTGTTGCCAATGACAGGATACGTAGAGATAATTCAGTAAACAAGTAGTTCATCCTGCATAGAGTAGTTATGCAAATGCCTTTTGTAATACTTAAGATTTCTTTCTTATCCACATATTTCCAAGTCACTGTATCAGAATGGGAGAAACATGCAGCTCAGAATATTATTCTAAATTTGAAATGTTAAATAAGACTAATGAACTCAATAGCTATTTTATTTGTTATAATAAATTTCCATTTTGGATGCTCTTTAACTGATATTTAGCAATCAAACCCACATTTTAGACATTTTCTACTTAAGAGGAATTACATTTGACAAGAAAGTAGCAGATTCAATCACTGGAAAAAGAAAGTGTCACAGTTTAGGGTCAGGGCAGCCCCTTAGACCTATAACAGATGCTCTCTGTTAACCCCCCTCTCTCCCCAAAGGGAAAGAGAAAAGGAATAAGGGAGAGAGACTTAGTGATTAGAAAAGGAAACTAGAACAGCTTTAATGAGAATAATAACAATAAAATAGAATATGTAAAAATATATACAAAACCAGTATCGATCCCAACCCCCCTGATGGTAATTACATCATCATCACCACTGATGCTGTGGAGCAGGCACTGGGGGAGTCCCAGGCTTGGCCCTGCAGCAGACGGGAGCTGTTTTCAGGAGCTGGATTCTGGTACCAGATTCAGGAACACAGCAATTGGGATTGAAGGCAGAATGGACAGAGTCCTCCTTGGACGCTCCAAGGAAGGAACCAAAAGAGGACCTGAGCCAAGCCAAGAAAAGCTGGCAAAATGGTCCAAGAGGGGAGAAGAGCCTGGGAGCCCCCCAGAGAGAAGGCAAGCGAGCAAGCTAGCAAGCAAACAAAACTAGCAAGAAAGTAAGCAAACAAAACCAAAACTATCAAGCTAACAAAAACCTATAAACCCTCCAGATCCCTCTGCTTTATACCAAATATGACGTATATGGGATGGAATACCTCGCTGGTCAGTTTGGGATCACCTGCCCTGTCTGCTCCTCCCTGCAGGTGTGGCCTTTTACTTTCTGCACCCCCAATGTGGTATACAAGATTCAGCAGTGGCCTTGGTCTGCATACCAATCCTTGGTAGTAACTCTAAACATGGGGTGTTGTCACTGCTAGCAGCAGACACCGCCTGTGAAAACAGGCTACTAACTTCAGAAAGTGCAGTTAATTAGAAGAACTAAGCTGAAAAGTAAAATCACTGATCAGAATTAGTTCTGTTCTCACTCAAACCAGGACAGAAAGTAAGAAAGGATTGTGGTGACAGAAAATTGGTATTATGGGCACATATGTTAACAATACAGATGGCCATGTTTTCTCTCAACATACTGAAAAATGCTAAAAAGACATCCAATCAGAGCAGAAAGATTTGTAGGAACTAAGCTCAGGAAACATGTTAACATTCCAAAGCTTTTCATCGTCCTGGAATATAGACTCATAAGTCACTTCTAATCATCCAGACATTTAATCAACTGTTTGAAGTTTTTAACTGTTTACTCAGCAATAGCAGAATCATGGATAGTTTCCTGTAAAAATTTATGTACAACATTTTTACTGTCCTGTGTTTCAGCATAAAGACAACTCTTGGACATAGCTCTTTTGCAGTAAATAGTCAATATGTCACATTTCTGAGTGACAAGTTATAATTTTAGCCTAGGCTATGACATTGTAATTTACAACTAATTCAGAATATGAGTGAGTACCAATAAGGTCTGTTTGTTATTTCTAAGTAACCATATCATATAAGCAAAAGAACAAGATGTATGAGTCTTCAGAGCAGCAGAGGAGTGTTAATTCACTTTAATTCATATGCCATAACAAGGGTATCACAGTCTATTGTGCTTTCCTGGTCAGTTGATAGTCAGGCTTCAGCTCTGACTGGTCATTCACGGATGGTCAATAACATCTCTTTTCCTATTCAGTGACTGGCATCACTAGTTAAGACAAAGATCAAAAATATTTCCTTTGTGATCCTAGATCATTGACAGAAATGAGACACAGAGTTTCAGAAAGGAATTCTGGTACTCAGTGCAATTTAAATCAGAGGGTGACTTCACAGAAGTTATGATAGTGTTACAAGGGCATGAGTGAGGTCAAAATCAAGTCTTCTAAATTGCAAAGAATCTCTGCTTTATTTGACCTCTCATATCAACCAGTAACAGTCTTCCTAATATGTTCAGTTCTGTGTAAACATTGCAATACAAGACTGAAAAGGTAGTTAAAAGAATTCCTTTTTTCTTTAAGCAGCAATCAGGAGTGCCATAGGAGATTTAGGAGCTCTACAACTAGTTCTTCTCAAAGGTATCAGAGAATTAGAGTGCAGAAGAGATTGATCAGCTTCCATACATATTCTCAGCGAAAGTGTAATGGCTAAAGGGTGCTAATTTCCTCTGTAGGTTATTAATGACAAGGATAGTCAACAGTGAATTAGACTCACACCTCACAAGAGATTAAATACAAGCATATTTCTAGGAGCTACAAAGACTTCAAATAAACATGGAGAGCAGTTAGATTTGACATGTCTTAGTACAGATCATACTCAGCTTAATAACTAATAATTAATCATTAAATAACATAATTAATAATACAATCTTTACCTTCTTGGCTATACAGAAATAGGTTATGATCAAAAAGAAACTTGTTCTATCTGCCAGCTTACATGTGTTCAAGCCTCTCTATCTGTTTTCAAGTAGAGCGATTTACTAGGGTTTGACATATATACAATTAACTGTGCCCTTCTCTATAACTATTAAAAAAAATCTAAAAAGGGAGAAGAAAAGCCCAAGTGAACAAATGAATTTTAAATTCCTGAAACATATTATCAGTAGCCAGCCAGTACATTATGCGCTTTTTCCATATCTCTCTCTCTTCAAGCCATTGTAAATTGTAAGTAAAGCCTTGGCGGCAATACGCCATGAGCCTGTTAACCCATTCTCCACCATTTGAGACAGAAATGGGAATGCTTAAATTTGAAGTGAGCAAACACAGTGTTGGGTGTCTCTTTGTTATGATGGGTCTCTAGTAAGTGAGCAAGTGCCTCCTAGGGGTTTAAGGGGCATGGTTAATTATTAACCTCGGCTACTGCAATTCTCTGCTATTTAGAATGCATATTTTAAAATACATGAGGTCAGAAAACATCTGTATGCAGGTGGGTGTCTAAGTGGGCTCCTAAGGGGAGTGAAAGACAAACATGAGAAAACTGAGAAATACATGCATTTACTGAGGTACTTAGTGCTAGTCCTTAAGTAAAACTACTTTACCTGCAAAGATAAATAGTACTGGAGGAGATGCATTTAAAAATATTTAATGGAATTTTCTCCAAAAATTATCTTTTTGTTGTTCTTTCTGAGAAGAGTGAATAAGAATAGCACTAAGTTATTTGTTTCTATCTGCTGCTACTTTACGTGTTTTATCCTGTGGGCTTTTTCATACTCAGTTCTATTTCCTTCTTCATGCACATTTTATGGTAACATTGATTTCTTGTACTATTCTGTGGAAAAATTAGCATGTACATTCTTTCCCAGAGCTGCAATAGGACATTTCTGGATAAAGAAGCAGCATAAAATACAATTGAAAGAGTATTAAGTAAGACTGCACGTAGGATACAAAGAGAAGAGCAGGAGACACCTGGCACCCTTAGAGCTCTTGAACCAACCTAGAAGATATTAAAAAGGTCTGAAAACATTTTATAAAGTTATATTGTGGAAGTAATTAATTTTATGGTCTTCATTAGAAACATTAAAAGGACAAATTACAAATCTAGACATTACAATAAATATTTTGCAAATTGTTACAAGTGTCTGACCAAAGCATTGTTTCTAGTCTCAGTGTCTTATTTCAATGTACTAACACAAGATCTTTGTAACATGAATATTGACCCATTTCTAGCTATAGCAGAGATTTGCATTGATTTGTACACCATGTTTTCCATTCAGAATAAATTTTCCATGGAAAACTCTGCCATGTTTTGTTTCAGATTAAAGCATGTTGTTTGAATAAATCAAGTGGCTTGGATGTTTCTTATTTTTCTTATTATATTAAAAAAAACCAACTTCAATAGTATCAATAATAATAAATCTTTTGTTTCCTTGAAAAAATATATAAATATTAGCACACTTCTGCAAACTATCTTAACCTTGACAAATGAAATTTTTAACAGAAAAATGTTCCATGTGGAAAATCCTGGAAACACTCCACTTGATGTTTGGTTTTTTTTCATGCTACAAGTATGCTACTTGGCCACTGAAAATAATTTTATTTATTACTACAAAAGAATCCATCAGAGCCACCCATATACCTTTTAATTCCACACAGTCTCATAGGAAAACACAAGTATTAGACAGGTGAGAACAGGAACACTGTCCATAGTTGTCTCTGTCTAAAGACCTCCATTACTTGCTCATTCAAAGGCCACAGCAGCTAAGGATTCTTAACAACATGAATAATGTGATTCATATGCTATCATAGAAACAATCATTAAATCATTAATAATTAAATCAAATTATTCTCTATTTCAAATGCATGTTGGATGACATATTTGTCTGAGTTGAACACTGTAGGTGATCAGAGTTGCATATGCATTTGGGATGAACTCAGGATTTTTCAGGCAAACAGAAGCTGAACATTCTCCTATACATGGTATTGAACCCAGAAATTGAGTCTAAGCTTTAGTATTTGTTAGGGGTTATCGGCAGATTTCTGACATAGGCACTTGTGGTCATCTGAACTCTGGTGAAGCAAGCCAGATATGTAGCAGACGTACTAACTAGCTGATAACTCAGAAATTATTACAAGATCAATGTCATGATTCTTTGACATGAAATACGAGTGTGTATAGCAAGCTTTAGAAAGAAAAAGGTGGTACAAAATCATAATAGCTAAGTCCTCTGCATAAATAAAGCACACAGTTGAACTTCTGTGCTCCTTTCTAATGTCATTTTACTGTGGAGGTTTAATGAAATTAAAAAACAACAACAAAGTATAAGGAAGGACAGGAAAATTGATTGTTTCAAATGGAGTTATAAAAACATGTTATGGATAAAATATAGTTTCAAAATCATGCTGTTCTGGCAAAATATCAAAATATCATATAAGTAAAATTTAGTCTTGAATGCCTCAAGGTCTTTTTTTTTTTTTTTTTTTTCCCCAGCATGTGAGACTGGAATAGCATTTTAAGAAAAATCAGAATTGTCATAATGAGACTAAACAATATAAAATTGCACTGACAGCCGAATTGCTTTGTGATAAACTTCAATTAAACTAATGAGATATTGACCTATTTGAAATGCAGAATGAAATAAAACATTTAAGTATCAAGGCCAATGCAGACTGACTAGATTTCATGAGAAATCAAGAACCTCTTCCACTTGAAAAATGTTTTTTCTGGTAGAGCTCTTCCTGGTCTGTAAGAGAATACAAGGAATTATATTCTCTGTTCTGAATGTTTCAAGTACTCTCAAGACTATCATGAGTCTTAATGGCTGCAAACAGGATCAGGGATTTGAAATTCAGAGTTACTCCTGAAAAACAAGCAAACAAACTCCTTAATTCCCATGACTGGGGTGATTATTTGTGGTTGGATACACTGCTAGCTACAGAAATTTCTAGAGTGCTATTGATTCATCGTCAGGGGAAGACTATCAGTATTATCTCACTCCACTGACATAAATTCTAGAAACTGTAGGTTGTATTTCAAAAATAAATTAATTTTTTCACTGTGCTGCACTCACACACAGTAATCGGGGGGTTTTTTGGTTGACATTATTGTTATTACTATTGGTTATCAACTTCAAGTTCTATGCCATGAACTACATACTAAGGAGGAAGCTTCATCTTCGCCTGCTTAACACAGAGAATAAAAATGCAAAGAGGATAAATACAGACAGTATCCTCTGTAGGATCAATATGGATAAAGTGACATGTTGAATGCATATCACTGTAGTTCTAGCTAGTCAGCTCTTATGATTTATTCTTATGCTGACTCAGTGCTTCAGAGTGAAATACTGCAATCCCTCCCACTCCTCTAGTGCATGCCAAATCCCATTAGGAAATGTATAGTAATTAAGGTTAAATAACAACATGCTATCAAACTGCCCAGAAGGTACTCCAGAATGCCTCTGAAGTCAACTAGAAAGGAAATCTCTCAGTCCAATGCCAAAAAAGACATTTAATATCCAGGAGGAGCAAGATCTGGGCTGTTCCCTACAGGAAAGTGATCCAGGAGCCCAAGGTGGCTATGACATATGCCAGTTAAAAACTGCACCAAGATGGAGCAGCTCTACCACACCTCAGCCAGGCAAGTGGAGTGAGATGGTGACACCAACATATTCTATCAACAGCCTAGTGAGCATCAAGCTAAAACAAGATAATAAGCCAGGTGCAAGGTCAATCCAGGAAATCCAAACAATTCAGGAACAACCAGGTGTGTGCTGAAATGGACCTCCTAGACCCATGTTTTATTTAGATCAATTAAAGCATGTTGTTCTAGTGCCTAAGATTTAGTGTTACTGATGAGTTTGACCCTTTCTGTTTTTTCACATTTATGATGTGAACAATAATCCCTTGTGCAAATTTTTAACAGTTAACCTCTAAACACTCATGTCCTCAGAAAAAAACTACTTTCAGACTATATATTTATTACAAGATGTATCTTTCCCAAATATAAAGGCTCTTGCCCATGAGGCACATTCTTGCAATGAAAAAAGTCCCAGTGTTATGTCTGCCACATTTCACCTGAAATAGCCAGCAATAAAAGAATGACTGCATAGGCAGAGCACAAGAGGTCTTCTGCTATCTTGAGGTACAATGAAAGGTAGCAGACAGACCACTGTTTAGCTTTACTATGACTGGCATGTTCAGCAAGGGGTAACAGATAAAGAGTGCTATCACAAGTAGCCTGAAGACTCACAAGCATTATGAAGAACAAACAAGCAAGTTTTGCCTCAGCAAACACCACTATTTAAATGATCATCATCTACCATGAGATGAATGTTCACTTATAATATGTTCTGCACAGACATACTTAAAGGAGAGAAAGGTTTGTGACTGTTTTATTTTTCATAACTACTGGAACAATTTCAGTTATAGTCTCCTCAGTATCTTGGCACCTGTACATGCAGCTGCCTAACAAGGGTGTCTGGAAACATTTGGCCTTACCCTGTGACTCATCGTACACTTTAGGTGCTTATTTATTAATCAACAATCACACACCCTGATATGTGCTACCATTTTCAAGGAAGCAGCAGAACCATAAGTGTTCACTGTTTCTTTTTTGTTTTGTATCTCAGTCAAAATTAACTAACACACCTGAGATTTAATTATGATAAGCACCAGCCTATTTCACTCTTTCATGCAGTTCAGCCTTTCCCTGCAGTTCCAGGTTTTCAGTGACAAAGTCTATAAGAATTTCTACAAGTGCTTCAGTAATATTGTCTGTATGTTCACATACACATTTTTAAGTTCAAATAGCAAATTACCTATTTTCTTCTGGAAAAATTTCTACCATTAAAGTAAATATTGGAGAAAAAATGCTTTAAAATATATTAATTTCAGATACATTTCTAAATTACATACACATACCCACTTCCTACTGTAATTGTGGAATGTAAATAACATTAAAACAAGAACAAAGCCTGATATCAGAAGTAATTAATATTTCCTTTTTTAAAAAGTTTGCTCTTTGTTTGCTGTGGGGTTTTTTTTTTATAATCAGACTTTGGGGATATAATGCTGACTTTATCTAGTCTGTTAGAATAGTTTCTCTGCTTACTTTAATGGAAATAAAAATTATAAAAGCCTCATTAAGTATACTTGTCATCAATTTGACTGCTTTATTGACATTGATAATTGCTGGAACTATAGCAATACTCTCTTTTAAAAACAAATCTTCTTACCAAGTAGTATTTCATTCTAACATGAATGTTTGATGAAAAACATGGTGAAATAGAGTTGTTCAATTGTTCTTGTTTTGCTCATTTGCTCCCAGTCCTGTTACAGTTTTGATTATATCATTTGGTACTGTCCCTCTGCACTTTAAGACAGCCTTAACTTCTAATAGCTCCCAATAAAACAGTCAGTAAAAGTAGTCCAAAATGGTAATGAGAAAAAAAGATAAAAAAGGAGTTATGATGAGGAAGTTTAGTGATATTTCAAGATCAGTATTACATCTCATGGGAATCTAACTGTATCTTGATGGTTCATAAAATAACAGTAATTGCAACAATCAGTCATAAATATATATTGTTTAGTATATCTATCTGCATGTAACTACTGTGACATAGTAGTATCAACGTACTGGACATGATAGAGAATAATGATTGGAATTATCAACTTCTAACTCCATTATTTTTGTTATAAGCATAGTTGGTATGAAGAAATAAGAGAATCAGTTTTTCAAAACAGGAACTAAAGGAGAAGACAATAGTTTTAAAAACCCACTAACACCAGTATTTAACTTTATGTTTACAGTGAGCTAAAATTACATGTCATTGCTTTCAGATGATGATTACCTGATTCATGTCTCTAATATTAATAATACTGACATATTTTCCTGATGACAATGGCTAACAGATCACAACTCAGTGTTGATTTAATCTCATATTATCTTCATACTTCTAAATGGGAGACTCAGAAGTTTCTTGCTTCTGACCTATTAAGAGTAAATAATAAATTACTTTCCCATTGTTTTAAGTAGAAAAAGAGTAGGATTATGCTCTAAAAGACTTTTTTTTCTTTTCAACTCTGACACATAACCAAGTCTACCAATATAATCCAAATATTGCAAAGATAAACCTCATTTTGTTTAGAGGTTAAAAGCAATTAAAAGTGTATTACTATGTAGTCCTATTTGGTTTCATCATAAAGGTGTGTTCACTGCAAGTCACAATTGAACCAACCTCCTGGAAGGGTTTATTCTGCATATAATCAAGGCTATTGTAGACTTAAAATTTTCATTCTTCAGGAGAAAGGTGCTAGATGTGAAATACAGAAGCATCCTACAGCTTAAGGTGAAAAAAGTTTTAGTTAAATTCCTCTTTGCACTCACAGGAGAAAAGGGAATAAGAGAAATTGTAGAAAGAATAATTGTAAACAATGATTTACACAGGAAAACAATCCAAAAACCTTTACAAAGTACTATGAATTACAATATATTTTGATTGTGTTGTAGTTAAGATAGCTCGACTCACTCAAAGGCTTGCATTATCCTGCAATACTGCTGCATAAGCACAGAGAGCAATCCAAATGAATTCTATCTAATCATCATTTACTGAAAGAAAAAAAGGCTGAATAAATTATAGTCACATGCCATTATTAACTGTTTTATCATATAGCACAGAGAGGTGTAAATTTTTATATAGAGGGGCCTTTGGAACTTCAGCACACTTCAAAAACTGTATACTACTTAAAGCAACTATATATAAAAACACATAACAGGAAATTTGTTTGGAATCTATATTATTTTTATCATTAAATATTTATTAAATGAAAAAATCATGGATTATTTTCATTTATAGATACTTTACCTTGATTAAGATTTTCTTTTCTTTTTTTTCTTTTTTTTTTTTAACAGAAAATATTAAGTTTACTATATACATTTTGAATATATCATTTAAGATGCCAAAACTGATATATTTCTCCAGAGACATGTAGGCCATATTCTAGCATGATGGTGTTCATTAGTTCTTTCTTTTCCATGTTTTTTGATAAAACTTTCCCGTTCCAATTTGGAATGAAAACCTGAAAATTAATTTTTTTCTTATGAAGTAGTAACTGGGGAAAAAAAAAACTAACAGCAGGTCAATCAAAACCTTTTGCTGAAATATTCAAGGTGTGCTATTGTATATTTCATTATCATCACATTTATGTTAAAAAAAGACAGAAAGTTTTGGAAACAGAATGAGAAATGGTTCCAGATGAAACAAATCAAAAATATAACTAAAGCTTTACTATTATAATGTTATACAGAAAAGACGTAATTTATTTTACCATAAATATTTCTCTGTTCTTCAGACTTGCCCTAGCAGTCTCATTTTGGTTTGATATCTGCCACTCTTTGTAATTTGTAGCAGTATACTACAAATTTACATTAATTTCAGAGTTCTATATTGAAATACCTGGGTCTTTCCCATACAGACAAACTGTATGGATCTCAAAACATCTTGAGAGCTGCACATTATATTTGAGGACTTTACTGGATATTATGTGTAGACCAGAGTACTAGCACTGTTTGCTTAGTAAAATCATATTTTATTCTCTGTAAAACATTAGTACACAGAAATTGAAGACATGAAAAAGAACATTTCACATGTTTGTATCTCTTTTGTATTTTGCATCTTCAGAAGAATCAGCTCTGAAATAATTTCTTCTCCGATAAATTTAGAAGAAATTAAACTTTTAACCTTAAAAAAATATCTTTAGAAAATCCTTTATCTTATACTTATTTTAAAGGAAAACAATTACAATAATGTAAACATAAGACACATCTTAACAAAAATGTGTTACATCTTTTTACCCCATCTGCTTTACAAATTGTGGTCATGGTAATAATATTGGGATTAAAAAACATAAAATTAAAAAAAAAAAGTATATTTATTTATTGGTTTTATGAACAGCAGTTAAAATGCTTGTCAAATATTCTTGTCTACAAGAAAAATCTCTGTTGCTTTGAGCTTTTTTACATTCTCTCCAACGGCATTTATCTGGATGATCACCTTCTGTTCTTTTTGGTAGGATACTATTTCTGTACATTCTGCATCTGTGGTACTCACAGAAAGTTTACTGCATTTCAAGTACACTCAGATATGTGTCACAATTGGAGCTGATTAGACAGAACTGTGACACTGGAGAACATATTCTCCTTTAGCACAGTTCTGAGGCTGACTAATCTTTTGGAATCTCTCCCCACATCTGGAATAACTACTTTCTCCCATGTTTTATGTAAATTAATTCCATCTAAACATTTACCTTCTCAAGCACCATTGAAAAACCTTGCATGCAGCTTTACTGAAAAATGCAATGAACTAATACTTAGGATAAAGCATGATTTATTGTCAGTATCATCTGAGAAAAAACATACAAATTCTAGAAAAGCCAAAGTAAAAACGTAATCTTCGTATTCTATGGGGAGACAACATGTTAATTGTTATTGCAAAAAATACAGCAGTTTTAATTTCAAAGTTAGAATAAAAGTTAAATGGACATCTGATTTGGCAATGGGATTTTTCTACATTTTTCTGACTTACTGCATTAGAGTTCTTTTGTATGAAGTGATTCATTGTCAGTGCCTTGAAAACAAAAATTCCAACTAAGGGATGCCAGGCATTTTTCAATGATAAATACTTAATTTGTATCCTTTTTTTGCCATGCAATTTACATCATTTACAATTTCTGCAACCCTGCCTCCTGTTATAATCAAACACAAATGACTAGTGTATTTACAACCCACATCAAAATCAGTTAAAATGATCACACAGGTTTTATACAACAAAATAGTTCCTCCTTTGTGTTTCATAGGGATAGCAGGATGAAACTAGTCACATTTTAGCTATTCTGCAACAAATCTGGAACTTTGGACAGACTTCAAATCACTGTATCTCATAGACTGATCCAGGCTGCTTAGTTGCTACCATTAGCTACTTTCTGTCAGCATCTAAAATCAATACAAGGCATTGAATGCCTTAATTTGAAGTACCATCCTGGATGACTTATTTTTGGATCCCAGACTCCACAGGAATATGAAGACACAGGCATATCTAAGAACATAACATTTTGTTGTGCTTCTGAGCTAAGCAGAAAAATGTATAAAAGCCGTCTGTCTCCCTAGACAAATTCGAAAAGTTAGTCATGTGAGACCTTACCATAATATTGTATAGTATAAGCCACAAACATCTCTATTTCCCAGTAGTTTTGCTAAAGTATTTGAGGTTAAAGAGATCATTATATAAAATTTAACCTTAATTTCTCTAGAAAGGACTGAAATGCCTATCCTAAATATATATATACACACATATGTGTGTATCTCTGAAATAAAAGCTATCTCAATCTGTTTTGATCTCAGATTATTTTTTTGTTGATGGCCTTGGTGTACTCTTAATGTACAGCTGTTTAAGGAAGCTTCTGTTAATACTCTGTAAGGACAAACACTGTTCTGTGAAGTTCAATGGACTTGTTCACTTATCACCTACATTTCTAAGTTTTAATTTTATTTTTATATGTTGTATCTAACCAGTGATAACCTTCTTGTTGCCAAAGCATCTCAATGTAAATTCAAAAAACTTTTAAAAGTGTGCAAAGAAACAGAGGTGCATTATAAATGGAACTGCTGACAGACCTTATTTCTAATATCTTGAATATCTCTTAGTCATGTTTTAACATAGCTCTGAAAAGAAAACTAAAATTCCTATTTCAACTCTTGTAAGAACAGCTGAAAGAGAAAAAAAGAGCATTTGTATTCCACGCACATTCAAAAAGATTGATCTTTATTTTTAATAATTTTCCATATGTTTATCATTCATTTTGCAGTAAAATGACAAAGGCAGAAAACCTGTGCATGTATGACGGTCTAGCAAAGGAGGGATAACCACTGGCAGAACTTTGTTGTGTCTGTAAATGTAAATTCATTT
>JANHGN010007471.1:43748-66851 GCA_024605025.1 Megaceryle maxima | reverse complement strand
TTCTTTTCTTTTCTTTTCTTTTTTTAATATTACCTATTACTATGCAGCCATTAAGAGAAGAATCATACAAAGTATGATATTTAGAAACTTCCTTCATAAACAAACTAAATAACAAAAGATATGCAAAATGGTGAAATCAGTGATGCAGATTCAAATATGTCAGTAAGTATCCTATGAACAGGAATAGAGTATTAAAAAAGAGATCATGTCGTTTTGTAGCTTTCTGATTTGTTTTTTGGCTTTGGTGTTTGCTTCTCTCGTGTCACAGAGATGGATTTTGTTTCCTTGATGCCTACAGTTGTTAAGCAGCATTAACGATTTCCTAAACCTGTGTAATATGTGAGTAGGAAAGGTCCGGTATTGTCTCTAAGGACTGCTGAAGAATTAATTTGTTTGAAACAAATGAGACTTGTTACCTGAAGTGATGTCTGTGTTTAGTGTCATAAACTAAATGAGAAACACAGAGGCTTTTAGGACCTAAGGATTATTTTACTATGTTATGTCTACCTATGGAAAGGCTGCAGGATAAGCAAAACCACATAATTTATTTCCTCAAGAGAAACATAAAAAGTAAATCACATCACTTTTTTTTTTTGCTGTAAAATACTGAAATGTTGGAAATGGTTTTTGCTGATGGTCATATTTTTTTTTACCTTGTTAATTTTTACTGTATTTATAGGTCTTCAATAAGTTTGTGCTATAAAGACTACAAATATACTGTTGTTATTACTTCCTTAACTGTTGATTGAGTAGTAACATTCAGAGCTATCCTGTAGTGGCACAAAAACCAAGTAAGATACTTCTAAGTAAACTAAAATTTTACTTACTCCTCAGGTAAAGTTTCTGTAAAACAATTAACATAAGGTATTGGCAATCTTTAATAAAGACTGGCAATCTTTTATATGTTTTTCTCTGCACTAACTTGAAACACTGAAGCTTAAAAATATAAGGAAAGGCAATTCTATCTCAAGTCAAATGTCTGGAGAACATTTTTTTTCTTTTCTTGGAATCCTAAGCTTTGCCCAAATTGTTATCTTAGAAGAAAAGATATAATCTGTGGGGTTTTTAAGGCTTTCCATATTAGCTTTTTGAATAATGACTGATTTTGAAAAAAACCCAGTCAAATGAAGATGAAAAAAAGAAAGTCCAATCAGGGAAAAAAAGGACTAAAATACTGAACAATAATTTCTTAGAAGAAGAAGAAAACAAATAAGACTACTTTGAATATGAATATAATTATTATAATTTCATTTACAGTGTACAGACACAATAATAGAAGCCCCAAAAGAATCACCAAGAGGAGGATCCAGAAAGAGCTGGTGTCAATAATTAGATGTTACCTCAACCAAAACTGCCTTTGCTTTCATCTTTAAGATCTCATTAGCACACAATGTTGAGTAAACAGGGGTTGTTGATCACAAATCTTGGAAACATGTGGAATGTATTTATCAACTCTATCAGGCTGCAGTTTGGCTTCATAAAGGAAACAGATGCCAGCTATCAACAATATCACATATCTAGCACACTTCTATGATCAATGGGATGCCAAATTTTGCTCAGACATGAATACAAGAAACTGTGTTTTATGGACTTTTACACATACATAGCGGAGCACAAGCATACTTCACTATAGTATATATCTAAGAAGATAATTGGTGTAAAATAATCAGTGGAAGGAATTCTTTATATGGGGAAGCAGAACAGAAGACCTTTTGTGAAACAGAGGTCAAATAATGAAAAAAATTTTACCAACAAAAAAAATTACCAAATTCTTAAAAGCTTTTTGGAACAGTGTTTAAATAGACTTTTCCTTTTAGCATGCATTGTTTTCTTCTCTCATAATAAACAGTATCTACACTGATGCAAAATAATAAAGATTTATAAGAAACTGATTCTTGTACACAGTCAAATTTTATTCTAGTTATCCACTTCAAAACTTTCTCTATCCTGAAAGTGAAAAAGCCCACAATCTCAAAATGGGAAATCTGGGCATGTATTTTTTAATTCAGCTCATCATTCTCAAAATACAGTTGAATCACTTATGCCAACCCCAAATCTGTTTTAATCTGAGCTACTGCACCCTAAATCATTTCAGGAGAAATTACTGACAGAGCTGTACTTGTTGTCAGGTGTTCCTGCCATAAACAAGAGGAGCAAAGTTGCAATCGCCTATTGGTACAATGGATAATGACTTGTATACTGACAAAGAGCATCTTTGGACCTTTAATGTTCATGGGCTACAGCATATTGATTTTTTTATTGCTTTCCCTTAATGCATGGCTGAATGCTATATTTAATGCCAATTGAAAAAAAAGTGTTCTTTCAGTATTTCTGCAGTCCATGAACGGTCTGACATTTTTCTTAAACAGAAACAAGATAGATTATATGTAAAACTTTGAAACAGGTAAAACAAAACAGAATCTCTAGATTAACCATGATGTCTCCTGAATTAATAGAGTCACATTTCCTTAAACTTTATGAAATCAAATAATCACGTTCCATTTCCAGAGCAGGCAAAACTCACACTATTTTAAAATCAAGCATAAAAAGTATACCGCTAGATCATTAAAAAACCAAACCAAACCAAAACATAATTTAAATGTGTGCTCCAGTGAGACAACTTGATTCATATAAAAGCATATAAAAAACATACACTGTTACTGACTATTCTGTAAATATCAGGGAAAAACAGGAAAAGAGAAAAGATTACTGTTTGCCCAAAAGTTGCAAACCCCTGAATAAAACTTAGAAATCAGAAAGGTTTATAAATCTTCAAATAAATTAGGTTATTTCCACTACGAATAGTTAGAGAAAACAATAGTTCTAGGACAGTATTTTATGACTTCGGTAAATGGGATTGTATGTTGGGCTTCAAAAAAGGGAATTGGATTTGTTGACACAATGAATTATTTTCCAGTCCCATTTCTTATGTATGTGAACTGAATTGGCTTTTACAAGTAGGAATTGTCATAACAAATCCCCCTACTCTTAAGTAAGCAGAAAAACTCTGTTTGAAAGCTCTGGTTTCCTTTTATATTTTGCACCCTCTACAGACATTCTCAAGGACATTCTTCTGTGTCAGGAAGGAAGCTGAAAGATACCATCACTCCAGAGATTCTTGTCATTCCAGATTAGGGACTGGAATGAAATAGTACCAGCATTTTTTTCCTCTATCATCAGTTTCTGCACAGTTTATTATTATTTTTTAATTAGATTTTGAGAACTGAGATATTTCTTATGCTGAATTTCTTATGATATGCCTTTTTATGTAGACACACTGAAACTATTACTATAAAAATGATGAGAATTGTACTTCTGCTTTTGTGTTGAGTGAATCCTAATGCTTGACAATTTAATGATCAGCTTTTCATACTGTGAGGCTTGAATTTCATGAGCACTTCTGCATGCTCAGTGGCAAGCCATACATTTGTAAAACTGACTAAGCTAATTTGTAGTGTATTCACTTATGTGCACAAATATCTGATAACAGTGTGATAAGGCCTACATAAAAGTAGTTTCCCAGAATGTACATGGATCTGTGATACCATGTAATAAAAATCTGAATGAGTGAATTAAAATATTTTAGCTGTTGACCATTTGGTGCTTAAATTATTTCCCAAGTTTGTGATAAATTCTGATCTTTAACACAGAATAATATTTTAACTGTTTAGGTATACCTTTGCCCAGTCAATGTACAGTGCACACATATCTCATGACAATTGCAAAAAACCCCAAACTACTGCAGAAAAATTTTTCCCTTATAGTTCTTGCTTCTTAGTTTGACAGCTTCCACCTAACAAAGGAACAGAGAAGTTAAA
This sequence comes from Megaceryle maxima, assembly GCA_024605025.1. Classification (NCBI taxonomy): domain Eukaryota; kingdom Metazoa; phylum Chordata; class Aves; order Coraciiformes; family Cerylidae; genus Megaceryle; species Megaceryle maxima. The sequence continues at coordinate 63,033 of JANHGN010007471.1, read as the reverse complement.
GACAAATTATTCTTTTGTTGCACAATATAAAAGTTAGAATAAGGTTCACCATTAATCTGAGTGTAGCACTAGACTAAGGACAATAAACAAAAGATTTTACTGAGACCAAGGGGGTGGAAAGGCAAGAGGGTAATTAATTTAATCATTGGATGCTGAGAAACTCAGGGCTCAACTTTTTTCCAATTAAATCAATAGGTTATAAGTCAGGAGAAAATTTGTCCTGGAAATGTCAAAACAGAATATCAATGAAATCTAAGTCCCTAGTTCTTTTAAAAGTTTTAAAGCTCCAGACTTCTTAGAGACAAAGCATGAGAAGTAGCATACCTGTTCCTGGATAAATTCCACTTTCTATAGTTGAAAGGCAGATGTGGAACAGCATGTTAAAATTACAGCATGAGGAGAACAGAGTATTCCTGAAGCCCTTAGATTAAACACTTTGAAACAAAAAAAAGGGATCTGACTAAATATGACCCAGAAATTATATTTTAAAGGATGCAAGAGCAGAATTTCACCTACACTAAATTAGTTAAGCTGCAATGACTTCAAATAAGGTATGCCAATTTATGTCAGATGAAAATCTTATCCATAACCTTTGTCTTTCCAGGAAGCTTTTGTCTGTGTGTTTTGTAGTGAACACTAACTACCAATTACTGCCTCAGGTAGAATATGAAGTGTACTACACAGTAAATCATACCATGATTTAGGTAGAAGGGGCCTCTGGTCTGTCCTACTGCCCCAAACTGTGACTGCTTAAAACTGGAAGGTTCAAGGCCTTGCCCAGTCAAATTTCTAAGAATGGAGGCTCCACATCCTGTCTGGGCAATCAGTTGTACTGCTTAACCACCCTCACAGTGAAATTTTTCTTTCCAGTAACTAATTAGAATTCCTCTTAAGACAGCTTGTGAGCCTTGTCCTTTTTCTTGTTACTTCCCACCTTTGAAAAAAGCCCAGATTAACCACCACCCAAGCATCCAAGAACCTCATGGAGCCAAAAACCTCAGTTTTTCAAACCTCTCCTCAGGTGTCATATGTTCTAATCATTTTGGTGACCCTCTTCTGGATTCACACTAGTATGTTAAATAGGACACCTGACAAAAGCCCAGACATTGCTGCAGGGTATCAGATAGTCTGGTCCTTTGCTTCTGCAGCAGTAGGATGATCTGAATGACTTGCTGCTCTGATTTTGCCTCCAACTAGGAGAATCTCAAACTGATCACACTAGTATAGACAGAACAGTAAAGAATGCCATGATTCAAAACACAGTTCCACCTTCTTAAATACATATATTTTGTATTTTAACATGTAATGAGAAACTATTGGTAGTTATTTGTCAATGATGTCATTCTAATGGACTGCAAATTAATGGGGTTTTTGTGCAAAACAGAAAATACCATTTCGCACTATGCAAGGCAAACATTAAAAAAAATGTAACAGTAAAATTATGGGCATTTTACTCCTTTGAACTCCAAATTCATATTTCTTAATTCACTATTTGGAATGTATGAATACAGCAGATAGAAATTTAAAAATAGTTAAAGTGCTTAAGCTTTTCAGTTAAACCTTTGATTGGTATTAATATTAACTGAGTCTCATATACATGGACTAACAACATTGGGGTTTTTATGATGAAACTTTCAGTTCTTGAACTATTGTCCTGCAATCTTTGATAAATTGTTATAACTACTGTGGAAGAAATAAGCAAAATAAAAATATATATGCACACACAGGGATCTTGACTGTCTTTATCTTACAATCACACATAAAATGCAAAGGCTTACATGTTACATATATTGGTCTTTGATGTCTTCCACAGAGCTTTACTATCAGAGTGATAACTCTTAACATGCATGAGGCTAATATAAAATCCTGTGAAAGCCTGTGAATATGAAAACACTTCCCTGCTTAAGCACCACATTCAGTTGTATGAGATTATTAGCAAAGCTTATATACACCTGTGAAGCATCACAGCCTCATTCTATTACATAATTTTAAATGCAATGGATTACAATGGATTATATAAACAAATATATTAACAAATTTATAATACTAACAAATACTAGTAAAGTGCAGAATATGATTTAGGAGAATTTTATGATCAATGCAAAATGTATTATTATGGGGAAAAACAACAGGAAACTAATCAATGGATGTAACTTTAATCTAGAGGAAAATGGAAATCACTAGAATAGCTTATTCTTTTAAGCAATTAATTATTAATTTGTGCTTATCATTATCACACATGGAAATAATATTAAATAATATTAGAGAAAACTGAAAGATCCATTCAATGTAATAAAAGCAGATGGTAGAAGTCAAAGCATAGGTTCAGAACGATTATTATAAAAAAATGAGACCATTTTTCTCAATATATAACAAACAAGCTACTTGAGTCAATAATATAGTAGACAGACTTTTTGCAAAAATGCTGATATGAATTGTGGTCAGCACTTGTCTGTGAAATTTACATTGCCATTGTTGACACCTGCGGATGCCCTCAAACTCAATTCCCCTCTTTATAAAAGACTGCGGAGCTGCTGGCAAAGCATTCTTTTGCAAGGGACTTTTCCTCTGGAATATTTTTCCTTGCCAAGGTCTAAAATAGCCATAAATTGTTGACATTCTTGGGTATGTTACAAAGTCCATCTGTGTGAGCTGACTGAGACAGTATCGGGTGGGATATCTTGTGGGAAGGTGTGATGGAGGTGCACGGGTCTTATGACTAGAAATTAAATGGGGTGTTAGAGAGTGGGAGGACATAAAAGTGCTGCTTTTTTTAGAAGTTTTATTTATTGCAGTCTCTACATTATGTTTTGAAATACATGCCAAGGTTGCTCAAAGTCTCAGGTGTCCTCTGGAGTGCTTAATTGAGATGCAAATCTAAATGAATGATAATTCTATGCCTAGTGTTAATGATTCATTTCTTTTTCTAAATTTCTCAGAGATCTTTTATAAATTTAAATCTAAGCAACAGACTTACTTTTCAGAATCCTTCCATAATGAAATTGGTATGACTTTTTAAAGACTAAGATACTATGCAGAGTGAGTAAGAAGGCAAGAATCAACCCAAATGATTTTGACAGTTAGAGCATGATGTTTTACAGCAGCTTTTTTGTTAAAACACTCATGTTAAGCAAAATGTATTACAGTCATAGCACTGGTTTAAGAAGACTGAGGAGGTATATATTCTAATCTAATATTTGTTTACAACAGTAGTCAAAGTCCTACAGCTGAGCTCAATTCAACACAGTACAGATAGTGAAAAAGAGTTGCAGATAACCAGTGTTTGAAAAATATTGGCTGTTTTCTGCATCTTTAGAAGAATAACCTTATGTTTATAAAAATAGATCATCCAGTCATAATTGCGATATTCCATGCAAAAACTTTCTCTTTCAACTGAAATGAAGCCCGAAATTAAAACTTTAGCACTGATCCATGCTAAAGGCCATAATGCCCATACAAGGGCATTACTCCCACTTTATGTGCTCTTTTTACACTAACAGATGATTAGGCACTGTTTTCACTAGTGGCACCGGGGACAGTTAGCTGGAGAAGGTGACGTTCCTAAGGTCTTTCAATTTTGATCAGTACTTAGTCACCAAAAAAATCCCAGACCTGAGACAACAGTGAAATATCATCCACAGTAATTCTTTTAGATGCTCTGTGCCCTCTTAGGTTCCATTAGAGTATAATATTTCCAAATTAACATTCAGTACCATAAAATACTGTTTGATAATGCACCTGTTTTGTTTGTTTGTTTGGGTTTTTTTATATAGAGCAATGGGAAAATATATATTAACAGGTCATTAGAGACAAAGCCATGTTTTTTTCTGGTAGGTCTTTGTTGAGAACTATGTCCATTTTTCACTATACAAAGTTCAAAGGTTTATCTGTCACAAATACTGTGGTTTCTTGTAAATATATGACTATATTATAAAAGTTTCACATCAATATTGTCAACTGATGTATGTTAATGAAGATACGTAGATATACTGATATCAAGGACAAGATTTGTTTTTTTTTTCCTTTAGAAGTCAGCAGATATCGTCAAGACATGACATGAAAGTATATGAGTTTTTTACTTTTTCTCTTTTCCGTCTTATGATTAATTTCTCTGTTCTGTAATTCTTTTTTTTTGGTGAGGAATTAAATAAAATTTAATTTTAACAACTTTTAAATGACCTTAATTTCTGCTACTTATTGGGTGCAATTTGTTGAATGTTTGTTTAAAATAAATTCATAATTGGTTTTATGAATTAAACTAGAAATAATTAGAAAATGGTTCAAGTTTAGGAGAACAGTTTTTAAGTTGGTGGATCAAGTAAAGGGAAATTTTTAGATGTTAAATTTCTGGTTTATTTTCACTTGTCTTATTCAGCTATTCACTAGAAGAACAATTGCTAATTTCAGATAGTAGTGATACACCAATAATATCTATCACATGTAACAGTCACATAGATTAAAAAAATGGTATTTGGAAATAGGTTCTAAAGAGAACAGAAACATCTGAAGGTTTCAAAGTTAAAATTTATCTCAAAGGAAAGATTTCTTTTCACATTTCAACATTTTCAAACAAAAAACCTCTTGGTTTTTAATTCTCTTAAAAATATCTGTATCCATAATTGCTGCTGGCTCTTCTCAGCTTATTTAAGTATTCTGGATTTTTAAATGTTTAATGCATTTTCTTTCAAAACTTTAAAAAAAGAGGTGAAATGAACAAAAACAAAAGTTAGCTTACATTTTGAAAGTTATCCAGTTATTATTTCTGTTAAACACACAGTTCAGCAGTCTTCAAAAATTTTGCTTGGTAGTGAACAAGCTCACTTTAATTGCCCTTTCCTTATCTTCAGTGTGCCTGAAGTATGTCAAATATGATCACCTCTAAGAAGTACTGAAGTAAAACACAGAGAACTTTTGAAGCTTATTTAAAAACAGAGCCATGAAAGTGGACACATTACTCAGGCTGGCATTATTATCAGTGTAAGTGGACAGATAATATGATCCCATGATAACATATGAATGCCACAACAAAACAATTTACCCCCCACTCTTGTCACCTGCAGAAACAAGGATTTTCACAGGATGTTGAGAATCTGAACCTGTCCAATCATTACTACCGATTTTATGCTTGAGTTCTAATTCATATAGTGGAAAGACAACTATCTCTGTTGTCTATGGATTAAGCTAGGCTTCCCTACAGAAAAGTCCACACTTTCACTGTGGTATATTCAGTTCCACATGTCCATCATTCACACTGTTGGTCCACAAGCAAGAGTTACATGTACACAATAACAGTATATTCCAACTGAGATAACGCTGAGACAACAAAATGCTGTCTGGCATCAAGTTCAAGGTCAGTCTTTAAAAATCACTATTTTGGAATGCTAAACTTCCATTAAGCTCATGGATCAGATGAATAACTATACATCTAAACAAATTTATTAAAACAACCTTGCCCCTCCCATCAAATTAAACAATTCCAAGGATAATAGTACAGACAAATAGCTGAAATAATAGTCACTTCTATAAATCAACTGAATTTACAGGGCAGGTTTTATTGAGAAGAGACATACTAGCAAAACAGAAAATGAAAAGCTGATTGCAGAAATGACAAATTATCTTTCACACGACAGTCTGTATTTTATATTGCTTGGGTTAAATGTTTTGCCTTTGATATGCTTTAAGAAAAAGAAATAAGAGCTATTAAAACTCTAATAAAAAAGGGTATAGCTTTAAATATGTGAGTTTAAGTGGCAATAATAACAGTTTCTAGGAAGTGTTTTACCCTGGGCAAACTTCTGGTTTTGTTATTAGGGCTACAGAGATTTAACAAACAACTCAATGAAACTGAAGAGCTATTGTCACTTAATAATTACGTTTGAGAATATCCTATGAATCCTTCCTTCTCCAGGAAGCCTGTGCTTTAAGAATCTGAAAAGAGTCTATGTAAGACTAATGTACATGTGAATCATAACATAAACTTGGAGCTTAAAATTTAATTTCTATTAAAGACAAGGCTTGTCAACCATTTATGATTCAGATGAATCTATTCTATCACAGGAACAAGGAAATATACTGTGTACTGGAAGCTTGACAGAATAAAGGGGACACTTACATAGCTCTGCTGGAGTTCCCTGACTTGGATGGTCATCTGTGTCTAAGTCACAAAATGATGGATCCATATGCTTACATATTCCCTGTGTAAATTTGCTACAAACACTATTGCTTGTCCCAGTCTCACTGGCCTTTTTCATTGGTATAAATTTTGTCCTTGCTTTCACTTCCCTAACAGAAGAATTTCAAGGTCAACTGATTTGGGCCATTAAGACCACCAATCATTCCCAGAATTTCTCAGTAATTTATTTTCCTCTAGTTTTTCACTGCTTTATCCTGCAAAATAAATATTTAGAGACATAATATATAATACAAGCCCACTATATTACATCGACTCCACTAAGGTATTCTTACTCCAGCTCTGGTCCATAGATAACTGGTAGTTCAGGTATCAGCAAATGGTCTACAGAACAAGCACAGCTAAAAAAATATAAATAAATACACACACACACACACACACATATGTTCCCACACACTGGGAAGATGTGTGTTAGTAGCTACCAGAATGCATAATAGGAAAACATTATGTTGGTGCCCGCCTGCAGGCAGTTAGCTGTGCATGTTCACATCTATTCACGTGAGAGACTAGCTCATACAGACCCTAGATCTACAGGATTATTTGGTGCAAAGGGCATGAAATCCTAGCTCATACTCAAAAGTTTTCCAATTATATTGCACACAGCACGATAACAGCTTCCAGGTCTCATGATATGCCATAGGCACAGGATCTTACAGACTGCATACCAATATGCCCATATGATCAAGAGCCACACACATATTCAGTGGTCAAGGGGGAGCTCTCGATGTATTTCACAAGTACAAGCTAAAAATGGATCCTCAGAGGCTTTCTCACTGGGACTCCTGTGTAGAATGGAGCTTTCTGAGCATCAGGGTAGTCCCATAACAGTTATTAATGTTGATTCAATGAAAAGATCTTGATCAGCTTTCTCTGGATGATTTAGACTATCCTGCTCCACTACAGGTCTCCTACCACTGGCATGAGTCAGACACAGAAGCCACATTTGAGCTAGTTTAACTCCACATGGCACAACTGCAATTGAAGTAGGCTTTGCTGTCAGCCTTGATTTCACAACCCAATCATGTTTGGCATGACTAACTTGATTTGAGCCTAATTTCAGTGGGATTCAGATGTGAATATAGGATGCAGAGTATGACTTTGAAAAATACTCCAGAAGAATAGACATAACAACGTGAAGTTTAAGTCCTTTTTCTTTTTCTTTTTTAAGTGTAATATAAAGTGATTAATAGTTCTGTGATTTCAATAAGAAACAAATCAAATTTCAGGAAAAAATCAGGGAAATAAGTCTTGTCAACCTTTCGAAATCAGAAACACGGCCTAAGGAAAAGTTTAGTAATTCACAAGACAATCTTCATATGCTAAGGGTGGAGTGGCAGAAAACACGTGCATTTAATTATCTTTCAGAATTCAGCAAATTTCTGAAGTAGCGCTACTTTTACTTTTGAGTATAAAAAAGCTGTGGTGAAAATGTCTTTAAACATTTTCATATCCTATGAAGACCTATTCAAACCAGTCCCTTTCTCTGCTTCAGACACTCCATATATAAGCTGCAATGTGATAGTAAGACAGGTGTTCTCCAAAATGGATATTAATTTTGAAATGATGTATTACACATTCTATTTCTTTGTAGCCAATCATTCCATGAAAATGAATCATATGACTTTTAAGAAGCAGACACACAAATTCTAATATGACAGTGATCTATCTCTCCTTGTGGTGCATTCAGATTCATGTGCAAAATGTGGAAAAAAGGGCAGTTTTCAAGGCTATAAATACAAAAACATTTTATAAAATATAGGTTAGGAATGTACTGATATGTTCATTTGGTAAATTCTTCATGGCAGTTAGTTTTCTTTATTATATCTATATTCTTCAGAGGAGCAGGACTGAGTCTGATCAGACTTAAAATGGTTTAGGCTAATGAAAGACAGAGATAAAACAAAGTGACATGCTCATGAAAGCAAAAATTGTCAGAAGTACAAAATGGGTCCTTAGACTTTCACAAACAAAGAGGACTTTCCTGTGTCATGTTAGCATAATCCTGACTATAAGGCAGTGTAGTGATGCAGGAAGCTTTAAGTTTAAGCAGTGTTTTTCTTCTGGGGAAAAAAAAAAAAAAAAAAAAAAAAAAAATTAAGCCATATAACCAAACAGCTGGGAGGAGCTCAGCTGCTTCTCTTACGTACACAGCAACAATTCTTACCAGCTCCAAAAAAGCTGCAGCAAGAGCATTACACCCACTGCAAGTAGTTCACACCAAAATCTACATTGCTGGAGGTGGTATCTTAGTGAAAATAGAGATAAATATACAATGATACTTTTGAGGTTCTATTGGAACAGGGTTTGAAAGGAAGAAAAAGTCCCAAAAAGAAAGAATATGTTTACTTTCAAATCAACAATGACAACTATGGTATATTCCTTTTCTCGAATAAAAAAAAAATAACAATAGTATGCACATAGAGTCTTTCTGACAGCATCTACAGATCTTGCACTATTAAATGATGAAGAATACTTCATTTGTCTTTTGTGTTAAAGGCAAATTTAAATATTAATAATTTCAAAGCTTTTGTTTTCCATTACAAGTCTTTTGTATTTTCTAAAGGTCTATACTACTCTACACCTTATTAGCGATCTTAATGAAGCAAGAAGATAATGGAATGCCTTACATTTTCCATTATTATGATTATTACAACTAGTACAGCATAGCTGATATGATCATTTTAATAAGTATCCACATTTTTCTTCTCAAAAGTTCATCATCGGTTACTGAACTGAAAGGATATTTTCTAACATTTCCTTTTATCAATACTCAGTGCGGCAAGCTAGTATACTTAAATGTGGAGCAATTTTATTGTATGGTATCTGGCTGTCAGCAAAAGGGTGGCATAATAGATTGTAATCATTTTGCACAGAGTAAGGACAGGTCTAGCAGAAAATATTTAATTCTAGGTGATAGCTCCTGCAGAGTCAGTAAAGGGCACATGCTAATAAGGAAACTGCAGAAAGGCACTGGTGATGACATGCTTCCTGAAAACAGCAACCTCAGCAGATACAGTGTAGCTAATAGAACCATTACTGCCTCATGTCAAGCTATGAAAAATACCAAAGGACAGAGTCATCACATTGAAGGGAAAAACAAAGCTCTTGTATATTATGGTTGGAAAAGCTTTACAGGCAGAACAATGTTAGGATAACAGTGTTATCAAATGCATGAATAAAAATATGTCAAAATGCTTGCTCAGTAGAAAGAGCAATTTCCCCCTTTTAATTCACTCTATATTCCACATGTTGTAGTCCTACCATTCATTGTATTAATTTTCAGTTTGAAAGTAATTTCCCACCAAGGCATCTGTTCTCTTCTGCTGATGGCAGCAGGTTTCCTTTTGCTTTTCTTTTTTTAACTTCAGTTTATGACAGAGTCCACAAGTAAAGCCTAAAGCACTGCAAATGAAGATGACTACAAGGCAGGAAAAGCTTCCAGATGCTTTTAGAGAGTATTAATTAACAGACTCTGATTAAAGGCTTCTGTTACCACTGGCAAAGTGGTGTTGGTCAGCTTCTCTCCTTCTAAAACCAGGAGTCTGTCCAGAAACACTGAGACTATGGGATCTTCTTAGCATGCTCATGTTAGGACAAGAAGCACTCCTAGCTGATCATATTATACACAGATAAAAATCTGTCTCTATCTCACATGGCATTTCCATTTTAAAATCCTGCTTACTGAAATTTTACCACTAAATTCCAGATAGGAGGAAAAGACTGAATATATCCAATGAGGTATGCAAGATACTTAGACATACTGTATCACCTAAAGAATCTACTGGAAAAGAAAATCTTAATGGACTTTTTCCTGAAATTGCTTTTTAAAGCAAAGTGCAACTCTTAATTTTCCACAAAAACATAAACTATCTCCTACTGTATCAGATGGAATATTACACTGAATATTAAAAATATTGAATACTAGTAGTAGTCCCTCTCCCTCATTTATGTTCTTAAATATAATGAGCTAGACTCTGAGCTGAGTCACTGTGTAAGAAAAAAGCAAGTGAACAAATGCCAGACACAAAAGTAAATATCTAACTTTACACTCTTTGAAATTGCAATACTGTTAATGAGACCTTTGTTTTACTAACAAAGGGTTTAATCAGCCAGGACCGCTTGTGAAACAAGTGATTAACAAAAAGCATACTAAATCTACAGTCTTTCTATTGGCTTCCTTTGGTGCTGACTTTCAGATCGGGTTAATTTGATGAGTTAGATTCATAACACCAAGTCTTGGAAATCAAGATTTACAGCATATTTTTGAAGATTTTGTATTCTTAAAACTTACCCAAAAAGTTGTCAGCTTTATTATTAGCTGAAGGAATGTTTCAAAGTAAACATTTGTGTAATTTGCCATTATACTGTTCTCTTAATTTACTACTTAAGACAAGCTGAACATCAGAGGACAGCTCATATACCTCATAAATATTCCTCTGGAGTATGCAGTTTATGATCCCCATTCTTCCTTCTCTTTCTACTCTATTCAGCAAGCATTTCCATGGGATAACCCTGGATACTGTAACTTTGTGCATTTTCTGCCCCTCTTCAAGTTGCCAGAAACAGAACCACTACAAAAAAGAAGTCACAAATTACTCTCTGTACATTAATGTGTGTCACTTGTCATGAAGATTAATTGTAATAGAAAACAATAATTAAACCTGCATCACATTTAAAAGGAAAACGAGGGCAAGTGTATTTTCAAAGAGCTTGGTTACTCATGTGCATAGGCATTCTTTACCCCTTACACATTTTTGTCCTAAGTAAGGCTCAAGTAATTAGTTTCAACCTGGCTCAGATTACCAAATTGTTGAAATCAAAGGTTTGTATAGTAAGAAACAACATATAATTCCCTTACTTAGTGGTTTTCACTGCTATAAAGGTCTCTCTTAGAACCTGGGAGCAACACTGCAAGCCATGGTCACATGAGAAATCTTTTTTTGACATGAATAGACCCATTAAGTCAAAGGGGCTACTCATGTGAACACATACTGATGTCAAAAAACACTAATGCTAAGAATGTGCTCTTTTGTATGTTCTTTCAACTGTATGGATAATCAGGGAAGTGCACATGAGGGTTATGTCTTGAATACTATGCTGCTATTTTAATCTGTTAACCATATTTCACATTATTTCCCATAAAAAAACTTGTATATGTCATACTCTCACTCATTCTTTGTCTTTAAATAATATTACAACAGCAGATGCTTTTCACTCCAGACATGATTGTAATACCATGGTAATTAACAAAGTCTGCACATGTTTGCTTTCTTCCTTTGAAGTTTCCTACTGAAGATTTTTCATTCCAATATTAAACTCTTGTTAATCAGTATTTATGTTTCATTAATTCTCACGTCTACAGGGACTGGTCTACTCATGTTTTGTTGAGTGAGGTTCTGACCCAGCAGTGCTCAGAGAAAAATAAAGTACATTAAATAGTTTGTTGTTTTTTTCCAAGCTTATGTCAGCTAAAGACAAAATATAGATGCCAGAGAACATTACAAAGATATTGCACTCTCCATCAGTACAACATAAAATATTCTTCTAACTGGATATATTGCCATTATAACTCTGTCATATATACAGGTTAAACACTGTTTCTACCATCTGCCAAAATGCGTAGCATTAAGACAGCATGCCTATGGTACTCCAGCTTGTGGCTGCAGGAAGAAAGTAGAAGTTGCCATCTGCTTCTTTTTGTCCTTCTCTGCATGTAGATTACATAGCAAGACTATGGAGGGGATTTTGCCTCCTCTTGAAAACAGAGTACAAAAATGGCTCTGACAATTTACTGCCACTTTTGCAATACCAGCAGTTATGTACCAGGAACAGCTTCACCACTGTAAAAAGTCAAAGTGCTTCAGTGAGATTTAACTGGCACTTGAGTATGATACTGACTTCCTGTACACATATATGCTTTACCTAAAACCAGGCAAATGTGAAATGATCTCCATGCACTGTTCTACTAATACACTTGTGCTGCTATGCTGTCCAGGTCAGAGGATTATTTAGGAGATAGGCTGTAAAGCTATCTAGGTTGCCTTTTAAATGAGGTTTTCTTAAATATGTTAATGCATGCATCCTCATAACAGAAATTCTGTCTTCCTTGTTTTCTTAATAGATTGGGGGGGTGAGGGAGGTGGGGAGAATAAAGAAAGGGTTTTAATTAAAATAAGAGCTATCGTATTATTAATCGCTAAATGAATTGAATCAAGGCAAAGTAATTTATCGTAATTTCAAGCTCATCTCTGAAAAACTATTTTCAGGGCTCCATTTTGTTACAGCCTTTAAATCTGGCTAGAGGCGGTTGAAAAAGTATATAGCATTATCAGAACCCAGAAAGGTATCTGCTGTGCTGGAGGAAGCAGAACTGTTCTGTTTTGGAGAAGGCAGTTTTCTTGACTGTTTCTGAGGTGCATTTTCATAGAGTAAGCTTTTCTGACAGAGAGGTGCCATGGACACAGTTATGGGTGAAGATTCTCTTTCCTGAAAAAAGACTCTGGTTTTGTTTAAACACAAAGCTTGATCTCTTTAATAATATCTGTATACTTAAAGCCTTAGCTAAAGCCCAGATGTAGATACACTAGTATGAGAAACCACACTAACACAACTGTAAGGAAAGGGACAGTATCTTTCCATGTGAGACACCAAAGCTACTGCAAGCTGATAGAATTGCATACATATTAATGCTATACAATTACATTGGGAAAAATATCATGCTCCTATGTAAAATAATTTAACTGACATAGCATCTGTATAAAAATCAGTCAGTATCAAGCCCCCACAATTATATGAAGCATGGATAAGGCCTCCACAGCCTTATCTTAATTTTCCAACTTTACAGCCATAGAGAAGGCTAAGCACAGTAAAGTCTGTTGTTAAGACTTTATGGTTGTCATATCTTATTGTGTTATTATAACATTAAATGGTTACTATGAGACAGATGAGACAGAACTAGAAATAGTCCCTTAAGACAGTTAAAATGTACAAACTTCACTTTTCATTTCATTGGAAAAGAATCTCTCCTGCTTTCCTGTAAAATAATATTTGAGTCACAGCTGCTGAAGAGTTGCAAGCAGCTTCTTAACTCAGTACGTACATGAAAGAACAAAAGCACTTCAGAGCAAGGGCCACAAGAAAAAATGTCATAAAGGAAATATTCTGCTTCACCATTATCAAGCAGCTTTGAGAGAAGATAGGTCTTAACTAAATTAGTTGAAAACAGTTGCCATCCCTGTCTCATTATATAATAAAAATAACAGTGAAGTATCTATCAGAATATTTATCTTTCAAATTCTTGGAAATCTGAGCAGAAAAATTACTAAATAGTTTAGATAAACACATTTTGATTATATTCCTGTTATTCTCTCCTCAAACTTTTCATGATGGTTTATTCAAAGTTAGCTTATTCAAAATGGCTTAAACCCCCTGCCTGCCTTTATGAATATAGGAATAATTTACTTCAAAATCAGAATCATAGGACTGTGTATTTCTGAAAAACTGGTCATATTATCTTCATGTTCTGTAGAGTGTATGGAAAAGAGGGAATGATAGGGATAACTGACTATCAAAGATGGAACTGAAATAAAAGAGAAAGTATGGGTCTGCAATCTATGAAAGCAAAATGATGATGTGACATTAAAGGCATAAGAAGGCATATGAACTCAATCTTCAGCCAAGTGATCTTGGAAATTAATAAAAATAAAAGGTGGATACAGGCATGCTAAGCTTCCCACTTCTTGCAAATATGTCTTTGTATGTCCTTGACATCCTATTTCCCATGAATACTTCATTTTTACTTTAATAGTAATGAATGAAGGAGAAAGTAACTAACATCACAGGATTGCTGACTAGCATGTAATCTTTAAAACTGGATAGTGGAACCCTACACCAGTGTGAAAAACTCCAGCACATTGCTCTACAGCTCTAAGGAGGGTATATCTGGTGGCCTTCTAACTGCATAATCCACTATAGCTGCTGACATCTCACAGGGAATGTGCACAGAAGAATCCTCCAGTGACCAAAGCTAGCCATGAAAACTCTCATATACTGAGGGCCAGTGATGAGTGAAGATTAAATGAAAATTATCACAGTTCATGTAAAGAATTTATAAAAAAAGAAACTTACAAGTATTTCACAAAGTTCAATTCTGAATTTGGTCATCATGTAACTTAGGGGAAATTTTCTTAATTTTTTAACAATTTCTTTTTTAAGCAGAAAGACTTTGTAACCCACATCGAACCTATTTATTCATAGAACATAACTTCTTCCTTCACTTACTTTGGGGACATGCAATTTGCAGATGAATCATTTAATTTGTCCTTGTTAAAAAGGCATAGAATTCTATTTTTACTTGGTCTATTTAAATTACATCTTAACAATGTGAAACTGTCACATAACCACCAAACATAAGCATTTAATTCCTCATACACTGCATCCCCACATCATCACCAGGCCAAGACAATTCCAAATATATACCACTGAATCAACATCCTGACAAATGAACTTGATGTATCACTCCATGGAATCAGTAACAATTATGGCAAAATGCTAATACATATATATATATTGCTGATGGAAATTGCACGTATCCATAAAGGCTTCTTTATGGACAAGATTTAAATCTGTTCTGCCAATTTAAGTTGTAGAATTTGGCTATAAAGAATTTGAATACATAGCCTTGTTTTGTTTATAGCAAAATCAAATGCTTTTTGAAGACTGATGTATGAAGTGGTGTACAGTCAGGTATAGATTACATTTAAAATGCCAATTATAAAAATGTTTAATTCTACAATACAATATAAGGCCCTCCCTGATCCCACACTTGATTCCCTTATGTGGAATTATTAGGGATAAGGCAATCCAAAACCACAGGAAATTCAAATATATCTCTTATAGAAAAGATAATTATTATCATGAAATGTATTACTATTATGCAAAAAAATATATTTAAAAAATCATAAATACAGAGAAACAAACACTAAATTGTGAAAGACCAAAAATTAGTGAAAGTGTTATCATGAATTATTCTTTTGTATTCCTTGTTATTTTTAAGAGAAGGCTCTTCAGTCAGAAATCCAACCTCCAAGAAAATGAGGTACTCACACTGCTGAGGCATTTTTCCAAATAAAACTGATTTACAATGGATACTGAAGTGCTGCTGTATTTGAAGGTTCATTCATTACAAGTCTTCCAGAAAAAGCATGTATATGTCTATACTTCTTCTCTAAGCATATATTATATGAACTATTTTATTGTAAAACAGAGCCTGACATGTTTACCGTTAATATAAATGTTTGTATTATTCTCCGTCAGAAGCTATCTCTTTGCTGGGACTGGGAGGTAATGAATAATTTTCAGTAGACTTCTTAAGGTATTGGATTAACTTAACTCAGTTCTGGACTTTCAGTGCAGTTAGAATTAATTCATACTTGTTCATACACAACTTTGATTTATGTACAGTAAACCAAACCATACCCTTTAATAACTTTTTTTAATGACTCAGAAGCAATCTAGTTTATTTAAACTGAATGGAAGTCTACACTTATAGCATAAGAATATCTGGTTTAGCTGAATAACTTCTTCAGGAAAGCATTTACAGACATTTATAAAACATATAGAATGACTGTTGTAAGACTACCACAAGAGTGATCGGGGGGGGAGGGGGTGGGGCGGATCCAATAGTCTGTAAACTAGCACAATTTCTCTTGAAGTGTTTGCTTAATGTTGCATGTTTTGGACCTTTTGCTTTCCTAATCCAAGTCAAGTTTTAATGGCAACTTTATCAGTAGAATCATTAGTTTATGATCCTCATTTCTCAGCATGAATTGCCTTCATTACCCACAAGACACTTGTTTTTTAATGTGCCTAGAATAATAGGCCCTGGTACAAGACTAAATACTTCTGAATCAAGAAAATATTCAAAATGAGCTCATTGATTTTACACTGAATGCAAGAATTAGACTGGATAGGGAAGTAACAGGGATTTAAAAACAAGTATTTAAAATGTGTTCTAAATGCATATATGAGTATGTAAAGTGACAAATTCTCCTGTTATATTTTATATACTATATGTGTCTGTAGAAAATAAATTTATGTGTCCTTACAATGGCATCCTTTATAAAACTCCCTCCATATGCATACAGGTGTTCTTCATTCAGCTGTAAACAAAAAAGATCTTTAATGTTTCAGCTATTTTGGCCATGTCTTCTATTGTGTACACAGACTACTAAAATGCATATGTGATTTATAAACATTGGAAAAGGCTAAGAATTTTAAGATTTAAAATTTATATTAAATTGTCATAATTTTATTTGCACACTTTAATGGCATATCATTACTCAGGATTCATGTCTTCTTGTCTATTTTCTTAAAAGAATCCTGTCAGCTAGAAAACTGCATATTAACTAGTGAATGTCATCTCACCCACTTAAGAAGATGAAAATTAAACCTATGTAGCCATTCATTTAAAATAGCTCCCCCACACCCAAGCACCCCCTGTCTTCACATGTGAATCTGTTCTATCAAAAGCTGCCAAAGAGCTTGTCAAAAGAGCTTGTTGAAACTTTTCCCTGAATGCCAAATAAACATTGCATGCAAAGAAGAATTAAAAAATGTTGAACACAAGGTAAGAATCAAGAATTTAAAAAATAATGGGAAAAAAGATCTAACTTTTAAAAAGCTGTTTAATATGTTAATCATTTTTATTTTTTCTTAGTGATTATTACCTTTATTTATTACATAGTAGTTCTATAGTAGTACATAATAGTTCGATAAATATATTGTGAAATGATTTTCATTAATTTAGACCAAATAATAATAATAATAAAGTTTAGCTTCATTTTTCATACTATAAAAGCAATTCATTTTGACTTTTTTTTCATAGAATCATTAAAATGTGTGGGTTGGAAGGGACCTCTAGAGGTCATCTAGTCCAAACGCCCTGCTGAAAGCAGGGACATCTTCAAGTAGAGCAGGTTGCTTAGAGTCTCAGCAAGCCTCACCTTGAATGTCTCCAGGGATGGGGTCTCAACTACCTCCCTGGGCAACTTGTTCCAGTGTTCTACCACCCTCATGGTAAAGAACTTCTTTCTTACATCTACATTTTTTATCAGTCTCCTCTGGAAAGAAACCAAGAACAAAATTCCTAAGAAAATTGGAATCCATATTTTAAGTTTTGTAAGTGTACTGAAATTTTTGTATCATATATTTTAGAAAGACTCTCCATAAACAGTATCTATTCAAATAAGGAAAAATACTGTATTATTAGTATACACATATCTTTTAAAAAACACTTTTATATATTGACAATGCCTCACCTACACAAAAAAAAAAAAAAAGGCTCTGCTAGTACAATAATCATAATTAACTGCAAAGTGGCTGATTTCAAATAAAAGCCAAATAATGGAAAACAGTAATCCTTAGCTGAGCAATGCACAGTGTAGGAGAAAAAAAAAAAAGAGTATCATTATTATCAGAGAAGAAGGGACAGGCTAGATGAAACTTAAACTGTATTTTAAACATAAAAAAGTGCAGTGAAGGATAAAATAAATTAAAAGACATTTAATCAACAGGAAGCAGGAACTGGTACTGTAAGACTTTTCTTTCTCAGGTTACAGAGGAAGAGAAAGCTGCAAAAAGGTTAATGCAAACTCAACAAAGCATGTTCCCGGTATAAAAAAAAAAAAAAAAAAAAAAAAAATCACTGTGCAACATTTTGGTGACTCATTTTCCTTGAAAACAAGATGTGCCTTAGTATCTCTTTAAGCATCATATTTCATGCCTTTTCATAAAATCTGCATATCTATTACTGTAGGACTAAACATCTGAAACTAGTATTGAAATGTACATAGTTACTGTACCAGGTCAGTAGATTACATTCTTCATTTCAGAAAGACATGGCAAGATTTTCAATCTCGTATTTGATGAAAAAAAATCAATTGCCTTTTAGACTAAGCAGTATTTTCAATGAGCTCACATTTTAATGTCATCCCTAAGGAGAAGAAAAAAAAAAATCCTCATCCAACTTTTACTTAATGCTTAAAATATAAAATTATTTACAGTGCAGGAAATGCTTACCAATATAAAGCATGTTTTCTGTTTTCATAAATTTGCAATTAGTTTTCACTATACTGCTTACTTTTATGAAGCTTGCATTATTTATGTATTATTTATTAACCTTCATTAGCATCTTTCTATTTTTCTAATCAAAAGTATAATTAAATTTATAGCACTTCAAGAATTTAGTATGGGAAAATTTACTAAATTTGAGAAATCAGAATAATTCTCTCCTTGCAAATCCATGAAGAGTTTATAAAAGCAATTAATAGGGATGTGGCATTATGTCTCTCTTAAACTCTCAGCAAGTGAAAAACCATTTGAAAACCAATGGAGCTACATATAGATTTAAACATGTGATGCAATACCTAAAAAGTTAAAGGTCTAAGAAAATAGAAAATCAACTTCAATATCATTCTCCTTAAGAAGGAATAAAGTGGGTCTCATACCATTGAAGTCAATGGAACACTTGTAAAGCAGACCAAACAGGAACTATCTGTTGACATATCTGTATTTTATTGGTCTGATTGAAAGGAAAAAAAAAAAAAAAAAACACAAACAAACTACAAAAAAAAACCTACACACCAACCAAAAAATCTTATTTTCCTTTTTTTTATTTTTAATTTTTCTTGCTACCACTCACTAGTGAGAAGGGCAGTGATTGTCTCAGATCTATAAGTAGACTGTAGTGGAAATAATGACACAGTACATGAAATATAAATTGCAATTATCTTTTCCTGGACACAACTCATCTTACAAGCCTATTCCTCTCTATATGGATCTAAATGGCTGCTTAAATTCAGTGAAGATCACATTATCTAAAGATAGCTGCTTGTATGATCTCTCTTTATGGACTCTCAATGAAAGATTCTGCATTTCATCTTTATGCCACATAAGTATTGATGAGCAATCAGATGGATATACATCCTCATCTATATAATATTTAGAAGACAAAGCTTTATAATACATATTATATTATATGCCTTATAATACTTTAAAGCATTATATAAAACTTAAAAACCCCATATTATTAAAGAG
>JANHGN010007471.1:24116-43648 GCA_024605025.1 Megaceryle maxima | reverse complement strand
TTAAAAACCCCATATTATTACAGAGCATATTGTTGCTGCATTCAATAATACTAAATAAAATACTATTAAATAGTATATAATAATTAAGAGCATCATAAGAGTAGCTTGTCATGAAATAAATGCTACTTCATACAGTTTCCTTACATTCTGAAGA
The DNA here is from genome assembly GCA_024605025.1 of Megaceryle maxima. NCBI lineage: Eukaryota > Metazoa > Chordata > Aves > Coraciiformes > Cerylidae > Megaceryle > Megaceryle maxima. The sequence goes on along the minus strand of JANHGN010007471.1, from coordinate 43,494 downwards.
TCTCACAACACACTGAAAAACAATGACTTTGATATTGATGGTATAAAGGATGCAAACTACAGCTGACAAATCTACATGCTAAACAAATGCTCAGATAGTAAGAGGCTTTGGAATGCAATTGGGCAAAACTAAATCAGAACATCAGAATCAATTATAGACCTTTTTAACTTTCAAAATAACAGTATGGTTTCTGTAGGTTCTAAAAAAAAACCCAAAACCCAGAATAAGATAACTGCATTTACATAACCTGTCACAGAAAAAAAATTACCTCAGTTCTAAGGGAGCCACACATCAAAAGTACTGTACAATGCCATTATTCAGCAGAACAACAAATCTTGATTTGAGGCAAGAACTGTCGACCTTCCTATCAACAGGAAATAATGTCACCAGTTGAAAGATGCACAACAGGGTGATCTCTACAGTTCATGGTATATTGTTTCATAGCACAAATTGCATTAAAAACTTCAAATGTCTTACAACAGGTATATCCTGATCTCCATTCTATGTAAAATGAGACATGCATAGTACCGCATTTGAACTGAAGTAAATGTGGACAAGAAGAAGGATGCTGGCACTCTCAATACAAAGAAGCAATACTTTAATTTTACAGAAAAGAGGTCCTATATGGAACCTAACAAGTCTACTATAAATGTCTGTCAAAAATACTACCAAAAAGGTACATACAATTTTCTCATGATGTTCATATATGCATGGCTGAAATTCTACTGGCTGAATACAACTAAAACTACAAGTTAAGTACATTTTAAATGCTCTTACTTCTGTTCTTCTTTCCATACAATCTTGCTGTAGGTGAAGTTAAGACTTCATTCTAAATCCATATTTGATATTTTATTTTTGCTTTTTGGCCCTTAGAAATGTCAAACATAAGTAAAAGGCCCAGTGAAGATCTTCCGTATGCCTGGAGGATGCACACTCAGTTTTTGTTTCAGCTTAGTCACTAACCCTTATTTGAAATAGTCCTCTCAAGCTCTTCCCCACTGACTCACTTTTATGAAAGTGCTGTGAGCACATACAGTGTAATTTGGCAAACCCATATTCTTGTTAGGATGCATCAGCAGGCTTGGCTGAAGTACTCCAGTGATTTATTTAGTGCCCTAAAGAGCTCTCAATGCCTTTATCTCTTCTCCTGTTGCAATACTGGCTTCTGAAAGGTGAGTTTGAAAAGTCATGAACAAAGGTAAAACTGCATGTAGCAGTGCCACCACAGCAGAGGCATTCCTACAAAAATATGATACTTGTTGTATCATGCAAACTCCCTCTATATCTGTAAGATAATATTGTAAGTATTTACTATATACTTTAATAGGATCACCCATCCTAGAATACGGAGATGGAGTCAAACCAATGACAATTCAGCTTGTACCACATATTTCCTGCACCATTAAAATATAGATATTAAATTAAAAAAGCAGACAGAATTATGTACAATGCAACATACTCCCATAGCAGCATCACAGAAGGAAAATGTGTGTAAATAAAGGCCTATGAAATAATAATAAAAGAAATTAATTGTAAAAAGTAGGCATTTTATAATTACATTTGGAAAGGCAATTAAGGCTTGATCAGAAGGAGAAATGCAAGTAGGCTGTTTCACAGAACTACGCAGAAGAACATATTTTCACACCAGCAGGCACGACTCTGTAGGAAGGATGGGGCAGGTGTTAGAGGAACTGGATGAGAAGCAAAGCAAATGAAGATAGATGAATGTTTGAAAACCTTTAAAAAAGTTTGGAATTTGAATGGGAGTCAGTGGAAAAGTACAAGCATCAGGCTGGTATCACAATAGTGATTAATGAATTTTAGTGGTAATTACTGGTGTTTGTGAAAATCAAAACCCAGATAGAAGTTAGACTCAGAAATTAATTTCTTAGGACACTACAGTCCAGAAAAAAGGAAAAGAGGTCTTGTTCCTAAGGGTATATATGGAACAACAGCTCTGGTGAAAATATGGCTGCAATAACAGAAGAAATATGTGAATAATTAAGTTCAGGGTCAGTATAAGTGGTATCATACAAGCACAAATATTGAATCAGAAAGGATGTGGGGCTTGCCAAACACAAACAATTTTTCCTTGTATATATTCATTCCTGTGGAAGTAGGAGACTTTAATCCTAATAGAATGTCCAGTTCAGAAACACATACAATGCGCCTTTTCTTATTAAGATATGTCTTAATTTTGAAAACAAGAAAAATATCTTCCACAGTTATATATGGTTATGATGGAGAGGAAAAAGATTAATTATATCTTCCATGTTTAATTGTCTGATGAACTTACCCAGGTGTGAGATTAATAATTTCTTATTTTAATATGTTATTTTCAAGGGGACAGAACTAGTCTAAATAGCAATGATTATGTTCTCATTAGGTAGATGTTTTGAACAAGAATAGCAACTGATGAGTACCACACAAAAGGCATCCCTTCGCTAGTATAAAATTCATTTAGACTGTATTCATGAAGGTTTAAAACTTACAAGACAAAAATGTCATTTGAATGTTAACTTTTAAGTATTTAAGGTGCAAAATAGAAATTGAATATTATAGTTTCATTTATTACCATTAATAAAAATCCCAACAACTTCATGCAGTCCAAGTGATAGTCTTTTTTATGAATTCTACCAATAATGTTCCACAGTGGATCTGGTAAATTTTGATAAGCATCTTTAGAAAACCTTGCAAAGCCTTCCTTCTTTCTTTTCTAGTAGAATGGTTCTTAAAGAAGATGCATTGCAGCAGATGAATACATCACAAGGACTCCTTATCTCATCCTGTTTCATTTTGGTTTTGGCCAAATGAACAGTTCTTTACAAATCTGTTGTATGGAGACTTGCATAATTCTTGTGTGCAGACAAGGGTTGGGCATTCCAGGAACACTAGGACGTCATACAGACAACTTCCACAGACTAGTCTACTTGCCTTCAACCCACTCAGGTATTACTATTCTGTCTTACTATTTAAGCTGATAGTAGAAAGTTCATTACCACTGAGAAAGGGTTGGAACTCTGAACAAATCTACTTTATGTATAAAACAATTTCAGATTTTCTTAGTGAAAATAATGAAGGATATAGGCCAAATGGTGTTCTTCAACAATTTTGCCTTAGATTAAATTAGTAACAGCCAGGAAAGAATTCAGGGGTCCTGTCTGGAATGTACTGTCATAATTTTAAGGTTTCACATGCTAATACAAGGAAAGATGAAACTTACAGTAAGATGCTTTCAGCCTTTATTTTAGATAAACCCACTGAAGTTCAGTACAGCTAGAATCTTAAATCTTTCCTGCATAAGATTCTCAAAGCTTTGTACTTAAGTATCTCGGTGAAAGTCTTTTCATTTTTCGTCAATAAAATTTACATCTAAAATCAGAAATTTTGCAGATTTATGTCACTGAGACTGTATACAAGCATAGGCTTCCTATCACACTATTTTTTCTGATGCTTGATGAGGATATCAGATGATTGGATAGACTGTGATGCAGCAATGCTTTCCTTTGGGGATAGAAAGCAGTGGAAATTGTGCACATAAATTCTTCCTCTGGTGGTTCAAAATTAAATTATACAAGCTGTATAATAGCACCTACAACCTTTGAGAGTTTCAGACAACTGTTGCCTCCACAATCCTACTCTTTCACACTTGACCATTAAGCAATTTCCCACTTTTTGCACACGCATGTAGGATATTCTGCTCAATGCCTTTAAAATACTGAATGAGATTAACACAACACAAGATACAGACATACTATTCATAGTATTCACTCTATGATGTTTTTCTAGAAAAGCTCTTACAGGAAAGTGCAAAAACAGGAGGTATGAACATTCTGTTGTCAACTAGCTATTGCTATTGGACTTAGTTCACAGCGAAACACAAGAATTCCTCTCCTTTCCTCAACCTTCTCTCTCCCTTGATGTTCATTTACCTTTTCGCATACTCAAATTAAACCTAGGGCTTTGGCTTGGACTGTTAGAGCTCAGCCACAACCCACCACTGCATCTTGGACAGTTGTGCAAATCTGAACCTGGGTAGCCAAAGTTTATTACATAATGGTTTAAAGCCACCTATTATCTTAAACAATTCCTCCAAATTCTTTCGAATTGCTTGAATGGCAAATAGGAAATTAAATTTTAAAAGACTAATCTAGTATAAATGTGAAAAATACACAGTCAAAGCTCCTATCATATTTTGGTGAGAAAAAATGGCAAACCTACGACATGTCAAAAGCACAGTTAATGAGCATCATCTCATGTGGCTGATGTCACATTACTCTCCACACAGGGATTTGGTGGATGAGGGAAGAAAAATCCAAGTATATATACTAAATATGAACATACACTACTGAAGTTCCTTTTCCTGTGGATTTCAGAAACCACATGATCGTATGCTGACTAGTCCACAACAGCTGTGCATACTTATCTCTCCAAAAATGGGTTAACTCTGCAAAGATCAGCATTAACTCCCACACACATTTCTGCTGGAAATCTATCAGGTTGCTAGGGTAGCATGCTGTGCATAAAGGCTGCTCCCTGGCTGTGTACCCTCCCCACAGGCACATAAAGCCCTAATTATGAGGTACGTATACAGAAAACTTTCTATGGGCTAAGGAGAAGCATCAACAAATACACTACCTTCACTTCATGAGCTACAGACCCTTTCAAGCTTTATTCTGCTCCTTTGTTGATGCTTGTATCACCTTCTGGGAGGCTGTTTCAAGCTTAATTTTTATCATTCAAACTAAAAATAATAGCAAACTTCTTGCTCTTATTTTTTAATTTCATTTTAAAATTCAAAGTAAACAAATCCTGAATAACAATCAATAAACTAAAAACTGCTGTGACAGCAGGACTGCACTTGTCCTATTTCATTACCAATTTAGACATTGAGACATTTTTTCATTTGCAAAGTATTTAAAGACTATATAAGGAATCAGAAAATACTTTTTTTTTTGGTCTCATGCTTTCATTATACACCTTTACTTATTTATTTATTCATGCATTTGGTTATTTTTGTTTGGTTTTGTCTCCCAGTGGAGAGAGGAGGGTAGTTTCTTTCTTCCCTTGAATTTCTGTTTCACTTTGTTCCTGCTGTACCTACTTTAAAAGTTCTTTGGCTCCTACTTCACTTAAGAATCCTACTTTCTTCAAGTCCAGCATTAAGTCCTTACAGGATAACCAGTGTGTCTGCAGTAAAATGCAAAGAAAGGATGGTGGAAGAACTGTCTACTCCTGGCTGCCAAGGGCTTATACACTATTTCCACAGCTTTCCCTTCTGCTCCATAAGTAAAATGATGAGACTGAGATTTTTCTGCATCACTACACTAGCACATAAATCTAATTGCCAAATAGTTTGAGAGTCTTTATATGTCAACATGGACAATATTCTGCATTTCTTAAATATGCAACAATTCAGCCATGCAGCTTTCTAGAATATAAGAGAAACAGAACAGAACAATTCTGGCACTGAGAAAAATAAGAGGTTAATTTCTTGAACAGCAGAGAGGCATGGAGGAATTACACTTTGATATGCAGTATAAATCCTTTCCAAATCCACATGGGTTAAAAATGCTAGTTGTCAGTTTTGCTTTATAGCTTAGCATCTTTGTTTTCTTTATGTTAAAGATGCCCTCAACATATATCCTCACAAGTATAGCTAAATTGGAATAAGAAGGTTGAAAAGGTTTATGATGTTGCCAGACCTGTCATATAAACTATTAATGGGGAATGTTTCATTGTAAGAACTGTAAAAATATTCTGCTTACCATGTCTTTTAAAGAACATCTTCTTTTATTTTTCTGCTTCTTTGTTTTTGTTTTGTACTTAAGCTACAAATATAAGTGCTTTTCAAACTAAATGGTAAATTTTGAAACTAAAAGGTAAATTATTCATAATAATAAGAACAGCTGTTTTGTCTCTATCTTGTGGGTGGAAATCACAGACAAAAACTACTAACATTGACAGAATTAAGTTTGAAACATTTGCAGAATTTGCATCCATAAATTTTTGTCTTCTTACATCTAGCTTATGTAAACCAAGTCCTCCTTAGGTCCTTTCTGCTGTTTTCCTGTACTCATACCTACTGAAATATCTTCATCTCTTTATGCTTCATACATCACATTGTGTTTAATAGGGGAGGAATTTTTTTTATTTTCTATGCTGGAATTCACACACACGCACCCCCAAATGCAGTAAGATCTAAGAAAAACTTGTATTCCATTACTAGGTTTACTCACCTGAAACTATATATATACGTAAATGTATCTTAATCACTGCATGTCTCTCTTATTTTATCCAAGTATCTACCCCATAACAATTATGCTGTCATAAGTATTTGGTTAATTTTTGCAGTTCTTTCATGAAGAGTTTTTGCAGGCAGTCTTTGGGGGAGGGGGGGTGTGGATGGACAGACACAACACTAAACCAGCAACTTTGGAATACAACCCAAACACACAGTAGTTCTCTGAACACCTGGAAAAGTGCTAGCCCTTTTAGGGAAACAACAAAAGGCAATGATTCTGAGGTCATTTATACAAAAGATTCAATCATTCAGCTGACAGGGGATCTCCTCAGAGAAGAATAAAACTTCTCCTGTTTAAAGGATGAAGCCCCTATATGCATCAGGGATTGGGAGTAGTTCAGAATTAAAAATATGAACAAATAAAAGGTTGCCTGCTTTGGCAGCACTGAGAATAGTATTTCTAGCCTCAGCCAAGTCAGGATGTTAAGTCTTAAAAGAAGAAAGAGAGAAACTGTTAGGCAAGTTGTAAAACTACACAGATTTTGTGTCCCCAAGCATCTCCCAAACAACTTGCTTAAAACTTCTGTTTCTATATCGGAATAAATAAATTATACCAAAAGATAGCAATCTGCAAATCATTGTGCTGAAGTATTGTTACCTCTTCATCACACCTTAAGAACAACCAAAGTGCACTCTTACAATGTACAGCATCAACAGTGATCAAAATAGATGAATTGTAGGTTTGTGCTCACTTCAGGACATTTATTGAATTTTTAATTTAACACATAATAAAAATTAAACACTGCCAAGTTTTTAGGATGAATTACAAAACTCCCTTTCTAAACTTGATCTTTTGTGCTTAGTTTTAAGTCTTCATTTTGTTGTGATTGTTTATTTGCCAGTGGAGAGGGTCTCCCCAACTCCCCCTCTCAGGCATGGATGTAAGTGGAATATTTATGTCAAGGATTTAAATGTTTATTTTGAATCAGATAAGTTTCTTTCAGTATCTTCCATATAAGAGCTATTATTATTTTGTGTTGGGTTCACATTTGAGAATTGGAACCTATTTATATAGAGACAAAAATGGTCTCTTTTAGAGAACCATATGTTGAGCTCTGTTCATTATTTGTATTTTTCTCCATCTTCCTTTGGCATTACAGTGAGAAGCCCTGTTTCAAGATATCAGCTGTCTCATCCAATTTTTTTGTATTCTGACTTTGAAGTGTACTCTACATATACAAGAGCAAAAATCTGAAATTGAAAAATCCAAAACTGTCTCAAATAGGAGAGATTAGAGAATGAAGAAAAAAACTCTAGGGGAAAAAGCACCGGGAGAAACTAACCACTTTTTTTTTGTGTTTTCTTTTACATAAAGCCAAATGGAAACTAGTTTACCCTAAGCATTTTTCTTTAGACATTGGGTACAATATATATTCTTGCCCTTTTATATTCATCAGACCTAAATCTGGAAACTGCTATCATGCTGACAAAAACCTAGAGATAGAATCTAACTGCTGTGTTCCTCCCGTGTATAATAATGTAATCTCCACAAATGGAAATTTTCTTAATGTCCTTGTATGGGGTGAAGATGGTATCAATCTGAGTGAGATTAAGCAATGTCCATTCATCCCAGATATGAGACTAAATGTCTGGGAAGTGCAATAGCCACATGTAAGAGCCCAGCTATTGTGTGCCTCAAACTTTGTGTGGCGAGAAGGTCTGGAAAGACCTGTCTGGAGGCGAGAAGTGTTGGTTGTTCCCAATGTCTCTGGGGCCCCCCTTTTGGGTCCTTGCAGATATGCTTTAACAAAAGGGGGAGAGAGGTTCTGCATAGGAGGGACTCTGTCTTTTCTTTAGTTAGGTGCTCCTGCTGACTGCGCCATGGGGGAGGCAGATGGCAGACGCCACACTACTTCTAGCTCATGGGGATCATGCAAATCAACACCACTTAATGTAGAAATTGGGAACCCCACCCAGATATCTCAAGGGTAAAAAGGCACAGAAAAATATTGATCGGTGTGCACTCACCACCAAAAACCTGAAGATTTGGACCAATCCAGTGACATCGCTGGATCCGCGGGTGGTGATAACTTTTTCTCTTTTTCTTTCTCTCTCTTACTCACTGTCTCATTCCCCCTGTTTTTTCCTCTTTCCTAGGAACTTTCTTCCTTTTCCTTGAAATTTAGTCACACCATAAAATAATCACCTATGAAAATAACACCTTTATCCATACAGTTTGTTGATTGTTTCATTAGGAAGAACTAATAAGTTGTTTCGTTATTGTTCCTCAGAGTCATTGTCATGACTCTGCCACACCAGCGGCCCTGCTGTGCAGAGACAGCCTCTTTCGGGGGATCACAAAGATTAAAGAATCAAAGAATAGATGTCTCTTTTGAAATGATTCCTGGTGTATAACAGAAGTGAACCAAGTATATTCTACTGCTCCTCAAATTTAGATACAGAACTTTTAAAAACCCCTATCCATTATTTATCAGAGAGTAAACCAGAGACGGAAGCAAAGCACATCATTAGCCTTAATTGCATCACCTGCTTGCAGGAGTTCCGTTCTGACAGATATCCATTGGGGCTCCAAAAGAAGCATTTTTCACCATTTTGGGGACTTTATGTAAGATATTTTGCTGTAACACCATTGGCTCGCCATTCCACAATTTTTGCAAGTTGAATCAAAACAAACTGTGCATACTTTATTGTTTCTGCCCTTTCTGTTCAGCAAGAAAGCAGAAACTTCTAAAACTTTTAAGCACAGACCACTGGTAGGTTATAAAGTATTTTTTTGAGCACTCGATATTCACATTAACAGAGTCTCATTAGAAAGCATTACAAAGAAAACACAGCTTTGAAAAGCAAGCTGGAATATGATATCCTCATCCAATGTGAAAACTACAACTTGTCAATCACTGACAGTCACAGAGAGCCAGAATGGCAGCACAGGAGGAAGGATGTTTTCAGGAGTATATCACACATTAATGAAGTTCACTGAATATGGATGATTAAATTAAAAATATAATTTTCCTACTGGAACTAACTCCTCTTAAATGGGACAGGAAACAAAACATTTCTGTACATGTCTCAGATTTTACATTAGTCTCTACCTTGGGTTTGTCATTACTCTCCTACAGGCATTCTGACTGAAGTTTATGATTTGCTCTAAAGGGCTTTACATGTTTATTTACTGAAGTGGTATATAAATGAATGGGACATCAAAGTGAATGATTTAATATTAAATAAATCAAAAGCACAGTTTCACAAATCTTAAAGTGGAAAAGTGTTACGCTTATAAAACTGTCAAATTCATTATTCATTGTATTTACTTTCCTAATACTGATCACAGACTGCAAAGAAAAGACTATCACTAGCCCAACACAAAAAGGTAGAACATTGCTAACAGCTTTGGTTTTCCTGCAAGACATTACAGTCAGGGATAGGTTAAGCTACATAGGACTATGCCTTTTTTTTTTCAACAAAGGCAGGTAGTCAGAGATGTCAGACTTACACAAAGCTGTACAGCGGGGAATTTAAACACAGGGAGATTAAATTTTCACTAAAATCATCCCCAGGGAAGAACATTTCCCCATGGAAAAACAGGAAAACAAAGAAAGAACTGCTATCCCAAGAACTTGCATGTAAAAAACCCACAAGTTAAACCTAAAGAAATGAATGTTTAAGTATGAATAAACTTTTTATTAAATGAATGACCATATTTTATTGCAATAATTAACATTATAACATGACAGAAAGTAATGATAAGTATGATGATAGAAGGAAAAAACAGAGATTAAAATTTCTATAGTAACACAGTCTAAAAAGTACAACCAAAAAGGGATGAAGATAAGAAATTAGTTCAGAAATCTGGGATGAGTAATGCAAAGGTCACAGAGAAAAAAGATGACTAATAAATCAAAATACAAAAGAAGTTAAAAAAAAAGGTAACAAAATTCCAAATTAAAATTCTTATCCCAGTGAGAATTTTTGGAAATCATTTAATTCCTATGATTTATGATTTCCTCAGTAAAACTACAACATTGAGACACTGTGGTTTTGGTATTAATAGAAAATAATAAATGCCACTGCAATCAGTTTCACTGACTTTCTCTTTCATCAGCTAGTGGTCTGGTGCTGATCCGATGATGAAATCAAGAAGAATGTATTGGCAAACCATCAGGATAAAGCATTTCTAATATGATTTAAAACAAGAACAACAACAGAAACAGGAAGTTTCTCATTTTCTTTTGGTTCAGTTCTATCTATAACAGTGTGATTTCATTTACGCCTATGAAAAGTGTGTATAAAAGCCTTATCTAGTACTTATACTAACCATAATTTATCCCCTTTCAAAGGATAAATTACAGCACAATCCCAATACGGAGTAAACATAAGATTTATCTTTTTTTTTTTTCTTTTGCCCTCCCCTGCATTTTTACAACAGGAAATATGTGTGCACAAATTATGAGAAATCTCTATTTTTACTCTTTTCCACTACATCAGTCAAATTGTAAAATAATCAGAAATGGGCACCACATCCCACTGGTTTTGATTTGAATTGACTGAATGAGAGTTTGACAAGTCCAAAAGGCCAGCAAAATACACAGTGAATCTCCCTCATTAGATTTTGCACAACAGTGACTACAGAGAGCTATGAATACACAGTACTATAAATAATGAAACATCTGTGAATTACATAATGTCACTAAGTATTTTCCAAATCGTATGCATATATTAACCCACAAATACGGACTGGTACTTATTTAATACAAAATCAGCAAAAATATAATGGTGTTTCTCAAAGACCCTGGAAGTCCATTGTGCTATCTGAATCTCACATCTTACTCTGAGGAATGTGGTACTATTAATATGCCACAATAAAAAATAGTTGCATCAGTAGCTCTTAGTGACAGGTAGCAATATATTTGGAAAACTCACCAACTGCAAAGAAATGGTTTAAGTAAATATATTTTCTTCTCGTATATACAACTGCCTGTAGTGTACAAAGAACTAGAATAGTATGGGGAAGTATTAATATATGAGTTAATTTCACACATCATATTGCCATTGAAAAGCACATTCAAACTAACACATAGCACCTTCTGACAATCAGAAAAGTCCTTCTTTCTATCACTGCAGACTGCACACAGCTTGATGGAAACCACTGTTTTAGAAGTGCACTATCACCACCATCCCTCCTGGTGATAAATTGTTTTAGGATTTTCATGCTTGCTGTTAGCTTAAATGAATGATGTGCTGCTTGACAATGTAATATATAAATGGATCAGTAATTATAAAGGGAAGGAAAAATTATGATTACTCTACTGTATTCTTTTCAATGACTAGTTCAGAAACAGGAACATAGGACTATTGTTTCAAACACAAGCCTGAAACCCCTAGAGATTTAAATCTTTTTTTTTTTTTTCTGTCCCTGTGAAATTACCTGCTCTTTCAATTAGTAGCAACATATCACTTAATAATGCATTAGTATTCTGCTATAGGTTGATACCTTTACATAGAAAAATCTGTACTAGCACACTGTTTATCCTCATCTAGCCATACCCAGCATTAGATAGTTTGCAGTTTACCACACTGAGATGTTATCCAAAACCCACAGAAGTCACTGAGACACTGTCTTCCTTTAGTTTGAGTCAGAAGCAAGCTTCTAAAAAGGGAAATGCTGTTCACTCTTTCACTCCAGCATGCAGCACTCCAAGCCCATCTCACAACTGCCACTTCTGATGTAACCTCCCATGATAAGTTAGTATAGTGAAAGTTTTTCCAGTAAAAGAATTGAGGCTATAGGATTTATTAAATCAACAGATGGCCTCAAACTAAGTGTATTTTAAAAAGATTTTAATTTTTAATGAAAACAATTTGAGATTGGGTATGTAAACAAAACTCAGGTATGTATTTGATCTTATCCCAGAAATAATTCAAGACAGATCATTCAGGTTACCATATGGACTGTATTTCACTCCTTCTATTAAAAGTAGATTACAGAAGGGCTAAAGCTACTTATGATATTTAAAGCTTACCAGTATCAATTTGAATAAGATAATAGATGAGGGAAGTATGACTGGCAGCGATTCCAGTTACACAAAGTACAAATCTCTTCAGCAGAATTTCAATGGAATGTAAAACTGAATATCATAAGATCTAGTGGAAATTTGATCTTCCATTTCCTAATATAGTAATACTTCTTCAGGTATAATTATTTATCATATTTTACCTTCAAAAAAAAAAAAAGAAACATTTATATTCTGTCCTAAAATACAGTGCAGTTTCACAAAGAAGTATTATGAAAATTTGGAAGTGTACACTAAGTTATTAGGTATGTGCAACATAAAAAAGTCTGTTGATGAGCTAAGACCATGAAATGCATACAGAGTGAGTTAGAAATTCAGGATCAGGTGGCAGCCATTGATGTCCATGTCTGGGGACTAGAATTCCAATTGCTTTTTCTTCCCTGATCGTAGCATGTAGGGAGGCAGCCACTGCTGCTGCTGTACAAGCCCTGAGAGACAGATGCACAAGCCAGAGAGATGATACAGATGTCCAGAACGTTCCCACCTGCTGCCTGTCTGAATTCACACTGGTTATTGCAAGATATGGAAAACCATCTGCACATCTGTCTAGTATTGACACTTAACAGTCATATTTTTTAAAGAGGTAATCACTGGAAGAAGTTATAGTGAATATTTTTGAATATTCAACTCTATTTCCAACACGCACTATAATAGCTATTGTAATTCTCTCTTGGTGTAGCTCAACATGGCCAGAATAACAGACATTCAGCAGAGTTACTACTTAGTGCATTGTAAGAGAAAAAAATTACTATATTTGCAATAAATTAGACAAAATTCAAAAGGTTACATTTTAAGGACAATTCTCTGCCTTTTTTTGTTTTATCATAGATACAGGAAAATATCAGTATTCTGAAAATGACAAAGCAGAGATTATTATGCCAGAGCTCAAGATTCTGATATTTTAACTACAACCTATAAAAGCACTGTACATGTGCAGATGAAGGGCATCCCAAAACTTTGTAATATTAGGGCATCAGTCAGAAAACTCCAGTTGACACTCACAAAACATTAATAGCATTTACTTAGGAAATCCTCATCATATTGTGTAATGTAAGATGTTTTATATCCATTGAATACACCCGACAATCAAGGCACAGAAATCCAAGGTGACTTCTTTCACCTCACAAAAGCAGGTCAGTGACATCAGCAAGAATGCAATGCAAGATCCCCAATTCCCACTTTTCAGTTCTATCTGTAAATGACAGTTACAGGTTATTCATTTTAAATGAAGGTAGTTTGTGCCATAAATGCAACCTTTAAAGGCAATAGGATAGAAATATGTCATATTGTATGCATGTATTATACACATCTATAGAAATCTAAAAAATAGTATCAAGGGAATTTTGAAAGTTAATAGACTAAATGACATCTCAAAAATCTTTTGTCTTCTTTTAAGCCTTGGTAACGTAACATTTTCTCACATCACTTACAGTAATCAATTCTATAAAGCAGAGGTCCTGACATTACTGTCTGACCTCCCATATTTATGTATCCTATTTTTGGAAAGCTCTTTTTACCTTGAAATCTATTGCAATAAGCCACAAACTCAGTCAAAGGTACTGCAAAAAAGAAATAGTATAAAAATCACCCTAACAACATGTATAAAACCAGTATATATTTGTCTGAAGTCATTCTACTAGCAATAACTTTTTGAGTGACATCAAAATGTCTGGTGCTGCTCACTGACAGTTCTAATTTCAGGGATAATGATTCAATGCAAAGGGCAGAAGACTACATGGAAGTGCTCCACAACTCAATACAAAATAAAACTGTGTTATATTTAAAATATAAAGCTACATTTAGAAATGAAATTTACTTTCTAAGTGGGAGATTAGGATTTAAAATACAGTTGATTAGTATTACACCTATATTTTTACCATTTTATTGTTTCAGTATTAATGCCAGAAATTGATACTATCAGTTTTAGAAAAATAAACGACAATGAGAGGCTGCTCCAAGTGAGTTTGTTTGGTTTATCAACCTGCATACACTTCAAATGCTTTGGGAATGCCATGATGTCTGTACATAATACAGGCACAAGCTTTGCTCAAGAGCTATAGTTAGATTCATAAAAAATATCCAAATAGATCATCTCAGAAAGACAACAAAGTGAACTCAAAAGGTAACCAGCAATTATCAACTTATCACTGCAAGATGCTCAGACCAGCTTCACATACTCTTAAGCATCTGAACTACAAGGTGAGCACAGCATGACATCATGATATGATATCAGATTTACAGACACATGTAACTGTACTATACTATTTGCATTCTCCTTTCACTGTCCTCTTTACACTACAAACTATTCATCATGCTTAGGAAACACCTGACTAATTGCATCAGGGAATCTACCCTTTTTGTTCCACAACGCTGGATATAGTTGCTTCTTTCAGATTCCCTGGAGCTTTAATTCACAACTTTCTAATGCCCTCCACAGGGAGCATTTCAAAATGAGGTATGGAAGCAGGATGAAGGCAAACAAGAAAAACAGAGCTTATCTAGTTCCTTCTTTATAATCTAGGCTTCTCAGGACAAAGCTTATGTACAGCTGTGTCACTGCCAGCACTAAGTATATAATCAACAGTTCCACAACATTAATGAATTAGTTACTTCCATAATATGACTTTTTTCCAATTTGTTCAAAGTCTTTGCCCAATAACAATTTAAATACAGTAACAATTTCAATACATTCACACTTTGCAATTATGAAATACATAAAACAAATATGCTATTTGTATTTGAAACCAAGATAAAATAGTAAATTTAATTTGCTTCCTTAATTTGGTATTTTAGAGAAAAATGTAAACTATAAAATTTATATTTTTTTCTTAAATGCAGTGTGGTTACATGAGGACATAAAAGTATTTCTACAGTATCATACTAATCTTTACACACATTTCTATGGATCTCATCACCACTCCTGTCGTGGTTTAGGTCCAGCTGGCAACTGAGTACCATTCAGCCACTTGCTCACTGCCCCTCCCATCCCCCCCAGTGGCATGGAAAGAGAACTGGGAGAAAAAGTCAAAACCCCATAGGTTGAGATAAGAAGAATTTAATAGAAAATTGCAAGGAGAGAAGAAACAACCATAATAACAACAATATTAATGAAATAGTATATAAAATGAGTGATATAAACCACAGTGCTTACCAAAACCACCTGACCCTACCACTGTACACAAAACCTGAACACCTTCCCAAGCCAGCCCTCCCCTTATATAGCAAGCATGAGGTCAGTATGGTATAGAATATCCCATTGGCTGGTTCAGTTGGCTATCCTGGATGTGACCCCTCCCAGCTTCTTGTGAAATTTAACCCTGTCCTAGCGAAACCCAGGACAATATAAACAGTTTGCAAAACAAAATGGATCAAAACATTTTATCTGATTGAGATAATGAAAATATATTGTCTGTTTTCACAAGCGTAGTAGTAGAAGACCTAGGAATGAAGACTGAATCTCTTAATTTCTAGAAACAGCTAATACAAGCTTAGCTTTCTGCCTCTCCATAGAAATGGCACTGTGAGGTTAGTAAAGTCCAATATATGATCTATCTTCTATCATTAGATGTCTGCTAAAGCAAACCAAGTGAGATGAGACATTTCAACTTAAATGTGTTCTATTTTAACTGACAAACTTAAATGCAGAAATGTTTTGAGCTTGAACACATTTAAAGTTCCTCTGAGATCAAGTCTCTGTAGTCTCAGGGAAAGGGTTAATCCAAAACACCAAAAAGGTGTAGTCCTACATATTAGACAACCAACTCAGGCAGGCATGAATTAGTGTCCAGAGATGTCTACTTCTCACCACAAAAAATCAGAATTGTGAAATTATTCACCTAGCTCAGATAAGACAGCAAACTTTACAATATTCATAATCAATCTGTTAAATTCATGTGTGTGTACCTGCTTACATTCTAACTAACTTTTAGAGGCTGAAGCTAGAATGGGGCAAGTCAGGATAGAGTTCTTTACTCCCTACATACTTCTAACATTCTCACAATACAGGAACAGATAACAGAAGTAAATAATCATTCTTCTAACAATAAAAAATAAAAGTATATGGACATTTATGATGTAGAACTGTGTCCACAGAGTCTTCTGAGGTTACATAGTCTACATACCTCTCTTTTGCTCTTACTACATAAAATAAAATTGCTCTGAACGGTATTCTATAAGTGATACTTCAGAAGTAACAATTGTCTGTGTATAGCTTCAGAGATTGAATAAAGGTTATTTTGTGTCAAAAGCCAATTTAAAATCCTGCTTACTTTCCTGAATAGGAACTCTGCAAAATGTAACATAAATAGATAATTAAGCCAAATAATGCCTTCGGAGCATTCTTCTCTGTTGTATTTCTCAAATATAATATATTAATAAATATAACATTGTTATGTAAAAATAATAAATAATAGAAATCTTTTGGAAATTGACTTAGTTGGCACTTGCTATTCAAAATGGTGTTACTGGGCTAAACTGAGGCTATTTCAATGTGAAAAGTAATCTGATCTGAAAGAAAATTAATTTTAAACTAAATTTGAAAACGTTAATGCCTTTCTTGAATTCCACTGAAAACTACTGAGGCCTTTGTTGTAACTGCCAGGGGACGTAAAGAACTTTTTTTTTTTTTACCCATTAGCATCATAACTCCCTTAGAAAGGGCAACAAACTGCTTTCCTATGATACATAGCTCTGATGCCATTTCTAAGAACTACAGATAAAAGGAAAACTTACTGATGATATAGTAACACACTGCTGTATGAGGAAGAACAGTAATTTGTGGTTTCTTGATATTTTCAGACACATTCTAACTAAAACAAATAGCTTAATTTTAAACAATGAAACTGTAGGCATGTTCATGGTGTTAGAAAGGGTTATTTAAGGAATTCATCGCATATTACAGTTGTAAGGTAGATTCTTGGAAAACACTGAGAACCGTATAGAAGCTGGAACAGCATTTCACATAATTATAATTTTCCCTATATGTAATGTCAAAAGTCAAATATAATTTCTGCAAGCACAAGAGGTTAATTTTTCTCCAATGCAGAGGGAGATAATCTGGAGTTTGTAAGTATGCATAATAAGTATATGTTGGAAATGTAAATGTAGACACTGCATTTGGGAGCACAAAGCCATCTTTTGCCAGCTCATCAAAATGGAGTCAACTTAATGACTCTCAAACTGTAAAATGTACCTTAAAGTATGGATTACCAAACTAGATTTTTTTTAAACAGCGAGTGGGTAAATCCAAGCATCTGGTTTTACAGGTCTAAATGAAGCTTGCAGGAAGAGTAGGGACAGAGGTTTTTAATAAGCCTGAAAAATCTCAAGTGAAGATTTTAAACTGTTTAATGAACTTTTTCAAAAAACAATTTATTTAAATTAAATTGTTCACCCATAGACTAAAATGTAGTCTAGGTGGTAAAGCCTTGCTTAATTTAATCCTTTAGTTTAAGATTGATGGATAAATTAGCAAGTTGATTACTACTGAGAAGTCCACATCTA
Organism: Megaceryle maxima; assembly: GCA_024605025.1. Taxonomy (NCBI): domain Eukaryota; kingdom Metazoa; phylum Chordata; class Aves; order Coraciiformes; family Cerylidae; genus Megaceryle; species Megaceryle maxima. The sequence goes on along the minus strand of JANHGN010007471.1, from coordinate 25,656 downwards.
TATTTAAATTTGTGATTGGCATCAGTGAGAGTGCCTCTACAAACTGTGACAGTACAAAGTCCCCAAAAGTACAACCATTAAGAAGAGAAAAGAGATGTTGTGCCACAATACTCTATTTCCCACTGGTTGCAACTTCCTATATTATTCCTACTAATAATTTATCTAACTTGTGTTTTATCACAACTTCATGGATAATTTGCTACTGACATATCCTGTTACTTAGCAGTCTTGTATAAAACAGACAAGAAAATAGTGATACATAAAGAACTGTTTTTACTCATACAAGCAGTCTCATTGACTTTATTTGGCCTGCTCATATGAGTAAGACAAGTCAGTTTGGCTTTAAAAGCTCTAACTTAAGCTTGTAAAAGTTATGAAAATAAGAGGCATATGGATGTACTTTCTTTTCTTATTTATGTGGACAACAGTAAACAGAAAGTAGAATGTCACTTGTCACAAATGGGCTTTCACTCCCTCGTTCTAACAGAAAAAAAGACATTGCCCAACAATGATGTAGCAGTAGGAGGCAAAAAGAAAGGAAATAGTTGAAAAAAGCAGTATCACCACTTGTAATTTTGAGAATAGTGTCTTGCAAGTTGGTGTCACACAAGAAAAAATCCTTCATTTGGTCTCCTGCTGTTTTGCTGACCCTTCCCCATTGGTGGTGTAGTAGGAGGCAATATAAAAGTGCTTTTATTTCATATAAATCACTTGGCTGCTAAACTATGAAATCTGAAAATTATAGTAGTTGAACAGTATTTTTCAAGGATCCTCTCTTGGTAATTGCTTCTGACCAGAAAATTAAATATAGAATATGAAACTGCTATAAACACAGAAGACAGAATTTTTATTTTATTCCTGGTTGCAGAATAATTTTATTGAAATACAGAGTTGCTGTATCTGAGATAATCTAACCAGATGTCATTAACATTTGTCTTTACACTCTCTAGGTTAAATGATTTTTTTCTTACTAAGATAATTATATTCAGAAAAAGTCTGAAAAATTCACAAATATATTTACATACTTAACACTTCTATTTCTGCAAAATGTTACATTAAATATTTTTTGTCTTTTTTTTTTCTAATCTTTAAGTAAACTTTGCAACTGCTCTGAACTCATGAAATACAGTCAATGGATTGCAAGTATTTCATATGCCATTTCTAACCATCTATTGAGTTAAAGGAAAGGGCTACAAAAATGCAGAAGAAACAATTTGTATGCCAATTTTTCTGACAAAGGTGTTGGTACTAATTTTTATAGGTACTTTTCTATTCCTAAACCATGTATCCCAGCTGAGAACAATGCTTTTCTTGATCTCTTTTGCAATGTTTTCTTTCTTATTCCTCTATGTCTTAAATTTATTTTCCTTTCTCTACATATTTTATTAATTTCCATAGGTTTCTTTTATGCAGAGTTACTGAAGGTCTCAATGAGATCCAGACTAGCGATCAAGGTTAAATAAACAAAGTACATGTAGAAAACCTGAATCAATTAAAAAATTAAATAATTGAATTTTTTTTTTAATTTTAATTTTGCTCA
>JANHGN010007471.1:12461-24016 GCA_024605025.1 Megaceryle maxima | reverse complement strand
TTTTTTAATTTTAATTTTGCTCATTGATTTTGTTAACAGAAAACAAAATCAATATAGTAGCAGTATATAGACTTTTGAAGTTGAATAATATATCACACTCAGAACAATAAAGAGGTCAAAACCCCTACTGTATCATAAATTCCTCCACTTGGAACTAAGTATTACAAATGGAAAAAGTGTCATACTGCCAGTTTTGAAGGAATAAACACAAAAGGTGAGATAATTCAGACATAAATGTGTAACAATCAGGGGAGCGTTGGGGGAGTATGAAGGAACGTTAGTGATAGTATACACTTCAGTTACAAATATAATATAGTTTCTTCACAGTTATACCAGCTTTACATCAGAAACTTCCATTGGCTGAAGTTGTCCTTTATTCATAAGACAAAGAGCTTGCTGGGAAATCATTAATACTTAAAATATACTCCTTTTTTTTGTTGTTCCCTGTGATGAAGATGAAATATATGAATGAATAAATTATTTAGGAGAAAATATTCAGCCCTTCCTTTCTCTAAATAATAAGCTGATATACTATATAGTGTAATGTCCAAATATTTATTTAAAATAAATATAAAAATTGGTACATGAATATAAAATACAGAGTCAACACTATAGTCTTTTTCTTTATATGAGGTACTTATAGCTCAATAGTGACTGAAGAGTCAGATGTTTTCCCTGTGTGTGTTTTTGATATTGCAATTGAACACAATTGGCACGATTGTGTTGAGTGCTCTAGCCAAGTGAATTGGGTTTAAAAACCAAACTCTATGAATATACCTGTGAGTGACTCTTGATTTCCCTATTCATTGGTAGAGTCATTTAATGTGTTTTGCTTCCTTCTCTGTATCTACCTCAATTTCCCTGTTAGAGACATTTTATTCAGCAAAATTTGAAGGACCCAAGAATGCTTCACCTAATTCCACTTCCCCACTCTGTCTCACATCCCTAAGTAGTACAAAGATTTGCAAATACTAAGACTATATCTTTGTTTCCAGAAATTCAGTCCTGAGGTATAATTTTTTTTGTTGTTGTTTATCTAGCAGATCATCCAGGTTGTTCTTTTTTTTTTTTTTTTTTTTCCCCAGCAAATCACAAATACTTCCTTCATTCAAATACTGAAAATTCAATCTTGTTCACTCATCTCCCAGTTACTAATTGAAGCAATCATATAATCAAATTTCAGTCCTTTCAAAGATGGTTCTTTCAAAGCAGAAAATGGTGAGTTTTTTCATCCTATTCATACACATAAATTAGATGGCATTTAATCCTGTTTGTCCCCTTATGAGCATTTCTGCTTATGAAAACTTTCTTACATACCATTTGTTTTTATGATTTAGATTCTTGACTCAGTTTAATATATCTTCAAAATGTAATCTGAATCCTTGTTTTCAGGGTTGTTTTTGTTTGGAGTTTTTTTAAATATATTTTTTCCTTTCAAGGTCCACATAGTTCTGCAGTAACCCTGACCCCTGGGAATCAATTTCTTAACATGAGAGCAAAAAGAGTTCATGTATTTTGTGATACAACATCCCTTAGTGTTGGAGTTTCATTTCATAAATAATTCACTTACAAGCACATACATTCATTTTACATGATTACTCAATGTGGCCAGGGTGCTGCGTAGTCTGCACTGTACCCACCTACAAAAAATACAAAAATATGTCTGCTTACCAGGATGCGAGTAGGGTTTGTTTAACCTAATCCTGTATCATGGATCTTATAAGCAAGCAAAAAGATGCCTCTTCTCTCCCTTAGGTCCAAACATAGTCCATAAAATAACTATTTGGCAGTGAAAATAGAATTGTGTTACATATTATTTAAGAAAATGATGGAATTAAGTGAACTATGTCCAGGAAAAAAGGGTGGTTTTAAACCATAGCAAAATTATAATGATTTATATGTTCTTCCTTTTCTTACCTGTAGTTACTGCAGGCAGAGTGAAAAATAATATAAATGTTACAGGTATCCATGACAAGCATAAGTTTTCTCCATTAAGTGAAGGGATAAAAAAAATGCATTGTTGCTAATAATATCAGATAGCTGAAAGAAGCAAAGAATAGGAGGAATTCTATAAGAAAGCAAATAGGCAACTAGTCTTCCCTCTCAACTATATCACCCCCTCACCAAAAAAAAAAAAAAAAAAAAAAGAGTGCAGTTTTAAGGGCAACATAAAATGCAGAATGACAATTCTGTGAACATCTAAGTTTTTCCAAATGTGATCAGACAATCAGGCCCAGTCAGAGGCAATCAGGCAATTCATAAACCCAGTCAGCATGGGTTTATGAAAGGCAGGTCCTGCTTCACTAACCTGAATACACTTCTGTGTATGACAAGGTGACCCACTTAGTAGATGAGAGGAAAGGCTGTGGGTAATGTGTACCTGGAGTTTAATAAAGCTTTTGACACCATTTGCAACAGCATTCTCCTGGCTGCTCATGGCTTGGATGAGCGTACACTTCACTGGCTGGGCCTAAGGAATGGTGGTGAATGGAGTTAAGTCTATTTGGTGGTCAGTCACACGTGATGTTCCCCAGGGCTCAGTACTGAGGCCAGCTCTGTTTAATATCTTTGTCAATGATCTAGATGAAGAGATCAAGTGCACCCTCAGTAAGTTTGCAGATGACATGAAGGTAAGTGGGAGTCTTGATCTACTTGAAGGCAGGGAGGCTCTGCAGAGACATCTGGACAGGTTGGATTCATGGGCTGAGGCTAATCATATGGGCTTCAAAAAGGTCAAGTGCAGGGTCCTGCATTTGGGTCACAACAACCCTGTGCAATGCTACAGGCTTGGGGAGGAGTGTCTGGAAAGCTGCCTGGCAGAAAAGCACCTGGTGGTATTGATGGACTGCCACCTGAACATGAGGCAGCAGTGTGCCCAGGTGGCCAAGAAAGCAGCCAGCATCCTGGCCTGTATCAGAAATAGTGTGTTCAGCAGGACTGGGGAAATGATCATGCCCCTGTACTCAGCACTGGTGCAGCTGCAACTCGAATATTGTGTTTAGCTTTGGTCACCTCACTACAGGAAGAAAACTGAGGTGCTGGAGCATGTCCAAAGAAGGCCAACGAAGCTGGTGAGGCATCTAGAGAACAAGTCTTACAAGGAACAGTGGAACTGCAGTTGTTTAGCCTGGAAAAAAGGAGGCTGAGGGGAGACCTTATCGCTCCTACAATTACCTGAAAGGAGGTTGTAGTGAGGTGGGGGTCAGTCTGTTCTCCCAAGTATCAAGAGATAGGACAAATGGAAATGGCCTCAAGTTGCACCAGAAGAGGTTTAGTTGCATATTAGAAGAGAATTCTTCATGGAAGGGGTTGAAAAGCAGTGGAACAGGCTGCCCAGGGAAGTGGTTGGTGCTCAGTGATTTGGTTTGGGGGTGCATTTGGCTGTCCTAGGTGGACTCAATGGTCTTAAAGGCCTTCTCTAACATAAATAATTCTATTCTATGAGTCTATGCCAGGTATCAGGTATTATGCTACAAAGATGGACGTAAAGAAATTGAAGAACTAGAGGAGAATGTGCTTCCTTTGAAACACTTTGATCAATATGTTTATGAAGGGACTGAGACACTAAAGAGACACACGTCTTGTGATAAACAGTGACGTTTTCTGTCCAATATATTCTTCAAAGTCAGCTCTTAAAATATCATGCAGAAACAGGTCATCTACACAAAAAAAAACATTGACCCATCAGGTATTGGTTACATAGTTTGCTTGGATGGCATTCACCAGACATCTTTTCAACTTTTCCACTATTTCTATATTATTAATAATTTGTATTTTACATCACTCACTACCAAGTCCTTATTTTCTAATATTTTAATGAATCACTTCTAATCTACTACACATACACAAAATTACAAATTACACAAGTGTAGAAGAGCAATGTCAAGCATCTATACAAAGCAGCTTTTGCTCTATGAACATAATCCATAAAAGACTCCCAAATGTCCTCAAATAAGTAACGTCTGTTCCTCAATCTAAATATGATCTTCTTACAGGAAGCCATCTGGGACAAGAAAGCAAAACATTCTGCTTCAGTAGCAGAAGAAATATATTTATGCCTCAGAAAAATTCTTCAACATCATCAATCCAATTATATACCAATTCCTTTGTTCGGTTTCCACAGTCTTAGCTTGACTAAATGGCAAAAATGCTAAACTGGCCAAAAAAAAGTTTTATAGAAATATAGGTAATCTATCTATCTTGATCAATCCATCTTTCTACCTGTCACTTAAGTACATTGAGTATCTCACAGCCACTAGCTTCAACAGTTATTCAAATTCATATAAAAAATAAATTTTGCTAACTTCAAGGAGAATACATTCACTGGAGTAGACTTGTCCAGTATGCAATCAACAGGGATCTACTAGCTTTTAAAAATATTTTTTTATTAATTTAATTAAAATATCTTTTTCCAAGATACAAACAATTATGAGCATTTAGTGCATTCCTAAGATATTTCTGAAGTCAAAAAGGTTCATAAATGCAACAGATTTTCTATAATTAGAGCTCTATTCTATGATAGATACTCATGCTATTTTTTCAGTTAACGAATCACATCATAAATCAATGCAAGAGAACAGTTGAAAGAAGCAAACACAATTACCTGATACATACTAGACAAACTGCTGAATCTTTTTATCAAAAATGCAATATATCCTTACAAATTCAGATAATCATGGTAGTCTCAGTGTGTGTCTGTATTACTCGCTGATACACTATAAAAAGGGAAGGATAACAGTGCATTGTGTTGTGCCTCTTTACACCACATCTTACAAGAAACAAAGTATGTACCACTTGCCAATCTTAGGCATTCTCTATTCAGGCATAGAGAGCAAACTGATGGAGGACCTTGCATCTGCATTGCAGGTGCTGTGCACCACATGACACCTCGAAGACAATGCTGGAAGGAAGACAATGCTTCAAAAGAGTCAGTGGCACACTAAAATATACACAGCAGGATTCCAAATACATTCTTGAGACAAATTCACACAAAAAAAAACTTTCCCATGCTCCACATTGTTAATGCAGATGCATCCATACATAATGATTGAGGGGAAAAATTAGAAAATTATCTTTTCTCCTACTCTAAATTTCTGTGAAATAAGCTGATGTTTTCCTAATTTATGACAGTTGACAAATCTTAATAATTTCCATAAAATTGATATTACTTTCTTGTTCCTCCTCCTATTTCCCAGCATGAAAATGCACATACACTAAGGAGTTAAATGAAGAATTGAGAGTCACTACCTCAGTTTTCATGAGCAAGATTTCTCCATTTCTCCATTGTCCACAGTATTGAAATACAGGCCTGGAAGTTTCTTATTACATACTGAGTCCAGTTTCTATTTACCGTAGGCAAAATCTCGCCCATTTCCATAACAGGCTATAACTTTCATGCATGAATATTTCCATGGGAAATCTGTTCCAGAATTACAGTGCTGCACTAAATAAAAATTATTGAAATAACAACCTTGAATTTATTCATGGGTATTTTTATCTGTTTCTTTTTTTTCCCTTAGCTTATATATTCATCGCAATTGGGAAGTGAACTTTCAATGTTAGTGATATACAATTGCTATTCTATGCAATTATTTTTCACCAAATAAGAATTCACACTTTAACAGATTATAGATGATCCCAGACAGAATGTATTGGTGCAATTAAGTTTCTGTAAGCACCTTTTCATCACTGATGGTTTTTGCCACACATCTCTCTTCATTCTTAGCACTAAATCTGTGTCTCTGTGTTATGATTCAGTATGTATTGTATATTGATCTGATTGATGTGTGTATATACTAAAAATTTGAGACATTACAACTTTCTCAATATTCAACATGTCTTAAACATAACTAAAAGGCACAACATGCTCATTTTTGCGCACTACAGCACATGATAGATAAAAATATATCTCCATAGATTTCCTGTTACATTTCACAAGATGCTTCTTACCTATTTTTAAACTTCTTTTACACACACAACTGCATTTTCTGTTTGGTACAGAAATCAAAATAGCATATGGGAAACTGTAAGAAGTATATGGAATATATTTCCTTAGAATCTACATATTGAATAAGAAATACTAATTCTCACATTCTTAACAACAACAATAACAACAAATTAGTAAATAAAATATTCAGCATCTTTATATTGTACCATTCATACAGTATTTTTGAATAATTAAAGGCCATATATATACAGTAAAAAAAAAAAGGCAAATTGAAACATTAAAAGTTTGAATAAGAAATAAAGGAGGACATATGGTCAAAAAGAGATACACAGATTTTAGTCATTAGAATTTCTATATTAAATATAATTAATTTAATATAAAAAACCCCTATTAATAATCCCAATGATGAATATTTAAAAGAAAAATAGTTAAAGAAATCATCTTAAAAGAGTAAGAAACCTAGATTTAGTATACAGTTTAACATGACTGTATTCTCATTTAACCTCATTTAAATTCAACTTGCCACACTCTTAACCTCTCTGCATCAGCAGGGTCTTGTTTTACAACTTCACTGTGGCTACTGCTGACTCCTGTGTGTTAGGTAACTGGTGAATCCAGTCCACCAAAACTAAGTTTTCTACTTCATACCAAAACCAGAAAAATAAACATATTATAATTTTTAACCCATTGTTACAAGCATAAAATTGATAAAATAATCATGTATCACTCATCATGTTTATGAACTTTCTGGTTTATTGATTTCCTTCTCACACTATGCCTGTGAATGAATTTTGAATATTTAGGCATCTGGTGAATCACACCACTTCTTATTGTTAAAAGATATCAGGATTATGTACTGTTCATAGTCACACTTTGCAGTAATACAGTGACATATCAAACCACTCATGTTAAGCACCAGAGGACTGCAGACTCACAAAGACAGTGATTAGAGGTGGAAAGACTATGTCCCTGAAATTAATTCATTCATCTTCACAGAATTTATACCTTAGAATGCAAAGAATAACATACACGTAAATGTTTAGCAAACAGCTCCTTAAAAAACAAACAAAATACTTTAAATTAATCATAAACATATACTATTAGTAGGTATAAATGAAAAAATATAAAATATCCTATTTAACTCTCATCCACTCTCACACAAAAACTGTAATAATAAAAAATATTTAATACTTAATGCTATTTACTACAATGCCTCACAATTTCTGAAAGACACAACTGCCTTCATTACAGTCCAGTATAAAGATACTATTGTTCTATTTTCACTACATATACATTGACTTATTTCAGGTAGACAGGGTTCAGAAATATAACTTGCTAATAATTTTTTGAAGGCACAAAGTAGAATAACTTCTAGGTAAACTTCCATGTGGTTTGCATATTGCTTCCATATTACATTTATTAAAATTATGTCACTTTACCCTACTGAATTAATGCATTATGAAGCACCGCAATAAGAATGTTACCTATTTATTTATTAAAGTCTTAAACCAGCATCACTCTGGATTTCCATGAAAACTGAGTAATACTGCCATGTCAAGAAAACAAAAAGGCTCACAGAAAACAAAAAATAGCAAGTACTGAGAGCTTTAGATGCCTCGGATGTTGCAAACTTCACACTGAGATGTTTGTGTTGCTCTTCAAACACCTTACAGAATATGAGTTCATCTTGGTGTAGATAATGCTATTAATAGTTTAATCCATTGTTAAGAAACCTAGGCATGAAAAGCCTGCCCATATTTTCTAATTTTTTTGGGTTGTTTTTTTGTTTGTTTGTTTGTCTTCTTTTTTATTCTTAGGAGTACAGGAACATACTGGAATATCTGTATAATTCTTTTCCTAAATTGATTAAGTTTCATTTCAAAACTAGACCATACCTGCCGAGAGTTGAAATACTTCTTTCAATTTCTAGACTAAACTTACAGTGTTATATTAATTGCTATTATATCCATATTATTCTTTAACAATTTCTGCTGGTATTTCTTCCCAATACTTTCATGAAGTGCAATCAAATCTCTCACCACTTACTTTCTTAAGGTTCATGTAGCAGGTGGCTTAAAAGAGGTACATGTAGCAGCAGCTTAAAACGAGATAGCAGAAATAGCTACCACCCTCATACATCTGCTCCACCCTTCTGATGGGCATTAAAGCCTTCAGGGCAGGGTTCTATGATATGCCTATGAATGAGCTCAAGTACTGTTGCAGTCTTCAGCTGGGTGTCTTAAAGAAAAATACTTCCAGTTTTGGTTTACCCTAATATACCGGGCAATAGCTCACAAACTGATTCAAAGGGTGTTCAAGTATTCGTGCCTTAAGGATAGTAACAGCTTCTACCATCCAATTTCAGCCTGCCACAGTATGTCTCTCAGATCCTTAACTCTGAAAAAGCAAAGCCCTTTTAGCAAGCTCTTGTGCAGCTAACTCAGTACTCCATGGCTATTAAATAGATCTTTCTGAATCTCTAAATGTAAACTTAATTCTTCCTTCTGGTTGACCAGAATAATACCAAGATTTTTCAAAGTCTCATGAATGTCTCATTGAATGACATGAGTATGTCCATTTCTCTCGTAACAGCATACAACTTGATGCAACCTTATGTTGCATAAACAAATCTCCCTGTGTCACGGTGGTGCTTGTAAGAACTCTACCAAAATCATTAAATTCGCCTTGTCTCTTTTTCGACTACTTCCATCTCATGATTTCCTAACTGAATTTACAACTTGCCATGTTCTTACTATTGTATTTTGATTTGTTAATTTTGAATTGCTACAGTCTGAAAAGTTTTCTACTCCTTCATCTAGTACAATCTAATCCTAACCCAAACTCATTATATTTATCATATTTTTTCATAATTAAGTTTCATTATTACATTTGCAGTGTGTGGATGAAGGTTAAAATATAAAGCAAAATCAGTCTTCAGACCGAGGCTTGACTTGATTAACTTTCCCTCCATTTATAATGCTTGCCTTGCAACAACATCAATTGTCATCACATTTTAGTGAATTTCTTACATATTTTCTCATTCTTCTAGTAATACCCATCTTCCTCAGGTGCACAAATAATTTCCCTGGTGGCACTGTATCAACTCCTTGCTGAAGTCCAGAGAGAGAGATTACTAATTTTTCTTTATCTAGGAAACTGGTTATCTTTTCAGAGGAAGGTATCCGATAGGTTGTGTGAACCCTTTTCAGTAAAGCCATTTTCTATTTTTATTTGATCCCATCTTCCTGCTTCCTTTATGTCAGCAACTTGATTTTTTCATATAAATTTTCCTCTACTGTGTGATAAAAAAAATTATGTCACACTTTTAGACCTTTATCTGTTCTTTTCCATCTCTCCTGCTGCTTAAGTATAAATACTGTATTTGCTATTCTCCAACAAAACAGCATCATTTTTGCCCTAACAGATTTATTTAAAAGATGACATGGGATGTTTTGTTCTATATCACTCAGAATTCTGAGACCACGCTTATCTGTTTCTCCTTTATTTACATACATCGGACTCCAAGCTTTACTTTTACCTCAGACATTTCCAGCTTTTTTGTCCCATGTACAACATTATCACCTATTATCACCTTTTTTACTAAACTAAGGCAAAATTACATTCTCCCAGAAGGCCTGATAAGGCACATGGAGGACACGGAGGTGATCAAGGACAGCCAGCATGGCTTCACTAAGGGGAAATCCTACTTGACAAACCTAGTGGCTTTCTATGACAGAGTGACTACATCAGTGGATAAGAGACAACCTGTGGATGTGATCTATCTGGACTTCTGCAAGGCCTTTGACACAGTCCCCCACAACATCCTACTCACCAAGTTGGAGAGATATAGATTTGATGGGTGGACTGCTCAGTGGATAAGGAATTGGCTGGATGGCTGCATCCATAGGGTAGTGGTCAGTGGCTCAAAGTCCAGATGGAGAGCAGTGACAAGTGGTGTCCCTCAGGGGTCCGTACTGGGGCCTGTCTTGTTTAACATTTTTATCAGTGATATAGACAGCGGGGTCAAGTGCACCATCAGCAAGTTCACGAATGACCTGAAGCTGAGTGGTGCTGTTGATACACCAGAGGGACGGGATGTCATCCAAAGGGACCTGTACAAGCTAGAGAGGTGGGCCCAGGTGAACCTCATGAAGTTCAACAAGACCAAGTACAGGGTCCTGCACCTGGGCCAGAACAATCCCCACTATCAATACAGTTTGGGGGATGAGGTGATAGAGAGCAGTCATGCAGAAAAGGACTTGGGGGTGCTGGTAGATGAGAAGCTGGACATGAGCAGCCAGTGTGTGCTTGCAGCCCAGAAGGCCAATCGCATCCTGGGCTGCATCAAAAGAAGTGTGGCTAGCAGATTGAGAGAGGTGATTCTACCACTCTACTCTGCTCTGGTGAGACCTCACCTGGAATACTGCATCCAGCTCTGCAGCCCTTAGCACAGGAAGGACATGGACCTGATGGAGTGGGTCCAGAGGAGGGCCACAAGATGATCAGGGGGCTGGAGCATCCTTCCTACATGGACAGGCTGATGGAGCTGGGATTGTTCAGCCTGGAGAAGAGAAGGCTCCGGGGAGACATAATAGCCATATTCCAGTACCTGAAAGGAGCTTACAAAAAGACTGGAGAGGGCCTGTTTACAAAGGCCTGTAGTGAAAGGACAAGGGGTAATGTTTTAAATTAGAAAGGAGTGGATTTAGATTAGAAATAAGGAGGAAGTTCCTTACCACAAGAGTGGTGGAGCACTGGAACAGGTTGCCCAGGGAGGTAGTTGAGGCATCCCTGGAGACATTCAAGGTGGGGCTTAATGAAGCTCTGAGCAACCTGCTCTAGTTGAGGATGTCCCTGCCTTCAGCAGGGGTGTTGGACTAGATGACCTCTAGAGGTCCCTTCCAACCCAGACATTTCTATGTTTTTATGTTTCTAAAATTTCATTTTCATTTCTACATCACATCTAGGTTATCTTCCACCTCTAAGTGTAATAACCATCCTGCTTCTTTCTTGCTCTTGTTTTCTTAAAATAGCTTAATAAAGCTTTCTTTTAATCATTCCTTTAATGTCTATCTCGGCTGACATTTGTCAGACCTTTAACCCTATACTGACCACACCCCTGTAAAGTAGCTCTCTTTGATTATCTGACTTCCTTTCTCTTCCTTTTCTCATTCCTTGTAATTTTACTGATCATGTAATTTATTTCATTTAAAAAAAAAAAAAATATTCCTCTCCTGCATGTCCACAGAATTAACACATGCAAATCTGAGCCTTTGAGAAGATATTTGAGATACTGTAGCTCATAGACGTGTGTATGAGAAGTATTCCCATGTCACCTTCCCTACCTTCCTTCTTCCTGTCAGTGGCTCTACAAATCTACCTACTACCAAAGGACAATGCTGAAGAAATTATATAGATTGAACAGGGAATGTACTTTTCCAACTCCCAGAATTAATTTGCCTAAAGGCAAGGATGATTAAGGGACTGGAACACATGCCTTACAAGGAAAGGCCGAGACACCTGGGGCTCTGTAGTCTGGAGAAGAGAAGACTGAGAGGGGATTTGATAAATGTTTATAAATATATGAGGGCTGAGAGTCAAGAGGAAA
>JANHGN010007471.1:0-12361 GCA_024605025.1 Megaceryle maxima | reverse complement strand
GTTCCTTTGTGACCTGTGCTAGATTATATGATCCTGCTCTGGCAGGGGGGTTGGACTCGAAGATCTCCAAGGTCCCTCCCAAGCCCTGACACCCTATGATATCTGTGAAATTGTCTGTGTTGTCTGCTAGTTATCCTTTGTCAGTTCAGACGCAGTATTACACTAGTTTAGAATTTCTCCAGTGACCATACAGTACTTGCCAAGACAGAAAGAAAATAAAGGTTGGCAAAACTTCAGTGTCTTATGTATACAAAAACTGAGGTGAATGACAAATATGTATTTGTCAATGCAAATATGCAATTTTTTCTTTAAAGGCATTAATAAAAAAAAATTAATTTTAAGGGGACTTTTTAAATTATTGCCTAATTTATAATCTTCATGGAATGGTATCTGTCAATTTAATTTGTTGCTTACTAAGGTCTTGCACATACAACATTTCTAGAGAAAAGATTCTGAGAGACAGAAGCATTATTCATGGAATTAAATGCTTTATAGATCTATTTAAAGCAGATTGCTATGATTGACAGAAATAGCAAGCTGATACATTTATTGCTTACTTTGCAGTGAGAAGTATAACTTTTCATCTCATGAGTACAACAGACTTCACAGACATGCTTTACACTTAAGCCCTTTGGAGACACTGGGCCAGTAATCCCTGTTCAATATAAACCTTCCTACTATACCTGAGGTATAATGGGCTTCAGAGGCTTTTTTTGCCCCATCCTCCCCATGCTTCAGGCAAGCAAGCAAGAGACTGACTGAAGAGAAGTATACATGCAATAATGTTGTGTGGAGCAGCAACTCATCCTGAGCATCAGGAGACTTGCTGCTGATTCCCAGGTGGATAAAACTCCAACTGTCACACAGCAAAGAGTTTTATGCCAAAGACACGGTAGGACTCTAAAGGTAGAGTCTCACAGAGCAGCCAAAACTTAAAAAAAAAATATTATGGAAATAAGTGAGACAGAAAGATGTAAAACGGGAACAGGGTTTAACTGCTTTATACAGGATCCTTAGGCAGGAAATGGCTAGGACAGACCTACCAACCTTGGTATTAAATTCCAAAATACAACGGGATATCACTCTCACCATAGGAAATGCAATGATTGTGGCAACACCCCACCTTATGAGGTGGGGTAGTAAAAAACAAAAGAATTATTAAGCAAGACTACTAAGAAAATATGTCAAGACAAAAGTTAGCACTGTTACCAATCTATCAGCAATTTGAAAAGAATCATTAGCATAGGGAAAGGCTGCATCTTTTAGATGGTCATAGGTTAGATCCACTATTTCAACAGACCACAGAGAACATGGATGTAAAATACAGATTCATAAAATGACATTATTTAAAATTGGTGTTGTTCAGTAGACAAAAACTGAAATTAGGTTTCCTGAATCCCTCTTCAGTGTACCTCCAAGTTGTAGTCAAAAGTTTTGTTAAGATTTATAAATTCTCAGTTACTCCATACATTTATCTAAATACTTGTTACATTATGGAAACATCATAATGATGAGCTAAGTGTAAAGACTACAGTGATCCTCAGCTATTATATATATGCAAAATACTATAGAAATTATTATACTCACAGTGTAAACCTGTTTCTACTGTCAACTTCTCACTTTCTTAAAATTAAGTTCAAAACAAGTAGGCTTTCTGTATATTTGTCTTCCCTCTCAACAGAAACATAAATTCCATGCTTCTAAATAAGTTGCAACTTTTTAAGTCCTTTATCGATGAGCAGGACGGTGTTTCCTAACAAATAAGAGCTTATTTCATAGTCTGTCTTATGAGCACAGTATGGTAGATTGGTTTAATTAAAGTCTGTCAAATTATCATAAGAATTTTACATTCTGCAAGTAATTGCTTTTTCTTCTCACTTTTTGTTAATGGAAACAGAGAAAGCTAGTTTTATCTTTCATATGTGATGTAGAATAAAAAAAAAAAATTAAGTTAATGAGATGACCTTTAATTTCTTGGACATCCTTTTACATTAAAGCTAAAATTGCCAAAATTAAGGTAGATTGGACAGTAGTTATATATGTGAAATTATCTAATGTGTCCAAATCAAACTACTGCAGTAACAGTACACATATGTAAGTAGCTGAACAGTGTAATTAAATGAAAGTTACATTCAAATATTTGTGAGATCAGTTAAATTACCTCACATTTGAATGCACTCTGGTGATCCAAACATAGCATATTTTGCATGATTAAAGATATTAGATGGCCACTAATAGTTTTGATAATAAATTCCTCACCATAAATTAATTTATGCATAGAATTGGTACATGGGAACATGGAAACAACACTATATGCTGTTTTGTTTTACAGTTTTGTGTTTGTGGTGTGGTTTTTGCTTTGTTTTGTTTTTTTCTTTTTGATCAAAAATAAAAAGGATTTTTTTCCAGTGTAATATCAAAATGCTTACTTTAAGACAAAATTAGTATTAAGTGTGTTTCCACTTCTTTCATGTTAAATTACATCTAATATGCAGTGTGTGCACAGTGTGAAAAGACTTTGTCTATCAATGTAAGGTACAGAATCATAGTCCTATTTATTTCTACACAGCTGCACCTACTCAGAATATTATTGGTCATAGTACTCAATAGTTAGACAGATTAGAACCCTGCATCTTGGGGTGGAGGGGAGGTGGAATAAAGAAATACTTTTCCAAATAACTTTCTAGAGACACATGTACACCAATGAAACTATGATTAGCCTGGATGGCAAGCAGAGTACACCAGCCAAGGTTGATAGGTGATAATTCTAGATATTTATTTAAAATAGAAGGATGACTCAAAGTAATAACAGCTGCATACTTCATGTACATTATAATTGGTTTTCTGTATCACAGTATAACATTTTACTAATGAAAGGCTTCTCTCTTCAAATAGCAAGAGTACTGAGCTGATTTAATCTTAAAATTTGCATAGCCTTTTTCATTATACCTTTTCAGTAGTTATTTCTTCTAATTTGAGTCCTCCTTCTGTAGTCAGGATGCCCACAAACATAAAATTGGAGAAATTTCTAAATTATTTTGCAAGACATATTTCTGTAGTTAGATATCATGCACTCATATACTCAAATGATGAAAAACAGCCAGCATGTGTTACAAGTAAAAAAGGAAATCCCAATTATATTTTTTTTCCTGTTCTTCTGTCTGCAAATGATATGGAAATACCATCTCTGTAAACTAGACAGAAACTTCCTAGAAATATATAGAAACCACTTAGTCACTGTGCAGTTATTCCAATACTTGTTATTTCCACTTAGGAGGCAACAATTTATTCTTTCCCTGAAAGAAGCAGAACAGCAGAACCCTACTTAAAGATCCTTATTCAAAAATATTTTGAAAAATTCTGTAACTACTCAGCAGAGTTAGAAGAACAGTAATTTTAATAGTTGAAGATTTTCAGTTACAAGTTTCTTCATTATTTTCAAAGCTGTGGTATGACAGCTTCTTAAAGCCTTCATGTCATGTATTAGGGGAAAAAGAAATAAATTAGTAGTTACTCTCCCAATTCTGTTTTTCCTAGGAACAAACAAATACGTGGTTTAGGCCCATGAAAAAAACCTCTGCTCTGCAGTAAGGAAAATACTTATCTGATAAACTTATATCTTTATCTGATAAATTTAAAGTAATGCAAATTCATGGTGGGATGTTGTAGAAGGAATATATACACCTATGTATAATATAGAATACATATAATCTATATAGAATATATAGAAGAAGGAACATATCTATGACAGGTTTTAGTATTATAGAGTAGCTAGGCTCTTTCTTGGAGCACACTACCAAATAAGACTGCGGAGCACAAGAATAAAAGCAGCAAGAGGAACCTTGGTGTTTCATTGTCACTATCTGCACAGAATGTGCGTAGAATAGTGGGGCAGCTTTTATTTTGTGGATAGTGAGGTCCACTCTCAACAGAACTTTATAAACATTAGTAAAGTCTTTTCACATATTATTTCTCTTTTCCACTGAATGTGGAGGGGATACATACTAGCATTAAATCTGTGTCATATCAAAGTGGAGCAGGAGAGAAGTATACACTGGACATACACTACACTGCTTCTAGGATGAACAGGAATTTTATGGTGAGCAGTTATATCTGCTCAAGTAGGAAGAGCCATGATCAATAAATTCTTCTGCCTCTCCTCCTTTTAAAGTCCATCTTTAAAAAAAAAAAAAAAATGTCCTTATGGATACTTGTGAACATTCAAGAAGACTGAAACAATAAGACCAGGTCACCTTCCTGATTCTTGATGCACAGAAGTGTAGCAGGAACCCATGAAACCAAAGAGGGAGTGAAGTAAGTCACTGAAATATACCTTCCATTTTCCTCACTACTTTTTATGTCTGCTGATACCATGCAGGAGAAAACTGTATTCTTTGTATATGTGGCCAAGTCTTAGAGCAAAGGCATGAAATCATACAGGAAACATTGTTACAAAATATATTCTAAAAAAATCTATGGCTTACATTAGAGGGTTTCAACCATGTAAATAAGTGGCAAGGAGCTATTACCATCCTACTAAAGGGATGGATGTCATGTCAAAAATCTAGCACAGCTATCTCATTTACTTTTAAAAAAGTATTATGAAATGTTTAGAAAACATAATCTGACCTGATTTTATTCCTAAAATAAAATTTGTGTTACTGAAATTAATTTGTACACAAAATATTGTAATTTCTGAAAAAGCAACATACTTCTGAAGAATATAATATGTCATTTCAATCTCATTTTCCTAGATTATACTTAGGTTCTTACTATGTAACTATTTTTCATGAAAGACTGTTATGATTAAAAACTGTTTAGAGATAACAATTAAACCAGATGAATTATGCTTCTCACAGTGTCTTTTACATTTACTAAGTCCATGTTCTCCCTTATACTTTTAAGGAGAGAGAAGGGAAAAAAAAAAAAACCAAAAAAATATCCCAAACTAAAAAGGTGGTGCATCTTCAATGAGTGCAGACATTTTAGATAAACTTGATTTACTCAATTTGTTTTAAGCTGAAGAGTGAAAAGGAATCTGTGACAAAACTGTCATTTTTAAAATATGGTGATATTTCATTTTCCCCCTTCTGCACTATTTAGATTGCCTGGAACTGAAATATTTCTAGCAGCCACTGTGTCCAATTTTTCAGAGCTGTCACTGCCTATCAAATCTGCTTAAGCAACATACTTATGCTGTTAGAAAACAGAGCAAACACATAATATGAAATGCTTTCCATACTCCTTTATAGGACAACTCGTGTTCAAGCATACAAACTAGGAAGAACATGCAAAAATCTGGAAATTGAGTTCTATAGACCCTTTTAAATCCATAAATCTGGTACTGCCATGATTAGTTTCTAAAGATGGCTAGAATTTGCTCACTTCTTTGATAATTATAATCAACACAATATAATAAAACAATAATCAAAACACTTTCCAAAGAAACAATTCCAGCTCATAAAAACTGAAAAGAACACTTTGCCTGAAGGACAGTAAACCAGATTATAATTTTTTAACCCTCTCTAATTCATATGCTCTTTTGGTCAGGATTTCACAAAATCACAGAATGGTAGGGTTTGGAAGGGGATCATCTTGTTCAACTCTCCTGCTAAAGCAGGTTCGCCTAGGTCAGGTTGCACAAGAACACATCCAGACAGGGTTTGAATATCTCCAGAGAAGGAGACACCACAGCCTCTCTGGGCAGCCTCTTCCAGTGCTCTGCCACCCTCAGAGCAAGGAAATTTTTCCTTATTTGTTATCCTTAGAGGTAACACAAAATTGCTGCACCTTTACACTTATAGGCCTTTAGCCTAAAATAAGAAGTAAAAAGAACAGATATTATACAAAATGTAAACAAACCCTGTATGCTGAAATGAACTATATTGACAAAAGTTAAGAACTTTACCTAGAATACAGATTTCAGGGGGGAAAAAAAATAAATGAAGTGTTCCTTTTAAGAGTATATTTAAAATTCTGAACATCAAGAATTTTTATGGATGACAAACTGCAGAATGGTTTTGTTTGTTAAAGGTCAATAAGCCTTATTTTTTTATTTCCTGAAATTCTTCTAAGATTTTCTCATTTTATGTATTTAATTTCTGCATGATTATACAAAAATCTTATTAATCCCTGAAGATTACACATGAGAAATTAAGTAAGACTACTACTGCTTTAGAAAGCCTATATGTTACAGGAAAGTCAGTGCTTCTACTGTGTACAATTCAAATCCCAGTACTCTGATGGCCCATTAACACCAAATATGTCAACCCTAAACACTGCAGAATCAATACGCTGGAATGTCGTGATACCCTGATGGGCCACAAACCCTCTGTATACATTTATTGACAAAGATTTTATATTACTTCTGAGAAGAAATGTGTCAAGTTGAAATCAATTTCAAGTTTCTTACTAAGAAGGAAATAGTCCTAGGTAAATAAAGATTTTTTTTTTCAAGTTTCACTCAAACATAGGAACTAAACAAAGAAGGTCAAAGTCTTATAGACATACTCTTCTGAACAAGGACAATTGCATGTGCACAGTGTTATAACTACTCATTTTTGAGGTTTTTTGGACAGTTTTTTCCTACTGAGATCATCACCCACCTGGACCTTGATGAGATCTTCTCTCAGGAAAGGATAAGAAAAATAGAAATATAACCTAACATAAATATCCTAGTATAATCAAACAATAATATCCCAACGCTTACATAAAAATGCTCTTTAAGGATTACTTCATCCATTTCCTTACAAGATCATTTAAGTATCGGTACAATTAAAAGGAAGATCAGACAATTTATTCCATTTTAAAAATGCTTCTGTTGACCTTCCTGACAACATTGGAAATTTGCAGATGAGACAAAACCATTAGTATTATCTCACAATTCATTCTTCAAATATTTTTAGAATCCAAGGCAAGAAGCAGTTTTCCCTCCATCCATGTGAAGATGAATAACCAACCAATCCTGGCCAAACTGAGATTCTTTGGATGTTTAACAGAAAAAGCATGTTTTAGAAAACCCTCCTGCTGTGCAGCTGACAGAATAAAGAATACCTTTTTTCTTTAACCTTTGAATATCAAGACTATGTCCATTTGACTTTTTTTTTTTTAAATTTCCCCGAATCCTGCATATCTACAAGACTTGTTAAGAAAAAACAGTAAATACCTCAGTACATAGAATTTATTTCAGCTTTACAACTTTACTAATTTTTAGTGGAGTGAGGTGGTGTTATACAAATCCATCTGCTGCCTGCAAGATAACTAGTCCATCAAGAATTTCTGTAAATATTGAATTGATATTGTCAGATCTAGCCCAGAACGATACAGAACAAAAAGAAGTATTTCTGTAGAGTAAGGAAGTTCTAAACCTATATAAGCTTGATTACTTTCTAGACCGGTTACTGCCTTCATGGTATTTGCAATCACAAAACCCCAAAATTAATATGAATTTAATGGGTCAACTTTTATATTTTCTCTACATAGGTTCAGATTTAAATTTGTAACAAATACACAATTCTTCTGGACAAAGAAACTTTTATTATTATTACTATTATTATTTCTGAGGTTTATTAAAACCATTTGATGAAATAATTTCTTACATGACACCAAACATGCTATTTTCCAAGCCAGTATCTAATGCCTGACATTTCATTACACACCTTCTCTACAAAGCTCAACATTACTTGAAAGGAAAATGCACTTGTTTATCTGGATTTTCTAGCAATATATAGCACATGTTGTGTCTCATCATAAATATTAAGTATTTTGCTAAATTATTCTTATTCTGCTTATACAAATAGTCCTACTCAATTAAATCAAAGTACTGATGCTGTAATTCCTACCGTATTGCCAAAAGCTAAACAATGTGGTTTAGCAGCTTATGGCCTAGGCCTACAGGCCTTCCAAAAGACTTTTGTAAGCCTGTATTAGATATTTCCAAAGGAATAGAGAACTAGATCACATACAGGTTGGCATCAATTTGAAATGTTGACACAGCATGCACTGAAATCATGTAAGAAACATGAGATTGTATTTGTCATGAGTTATGAAACCAAACACCTAGCACATTAATGACAGGTTTATTTGCTATTTTAGCTTCTGCATCCTTAAGGTGCTTTCTACATGTAGTATTACATATACAGGAAATTATACTGAAAAGGTGTTATTTTCTTCTCTATAATGAAGTGATATCTTTAATAGTGAAAATAAAGAAGCAAGTTGCTGTATGAAAAGAAGAAAACAAAACTTGCAATATGATTCCATTATGTTAGACTAACAAAATTAATAAAATAAATGCTAACAAGTCCATATGAAAATCAGTTATTCTCTCAGCTAAATGGCAAATGGACAACAGACATTAGCATCTATAAATAATTTATAAGCCAAAATTCAAACTGGAGCCTTACAAGTTTCAATTTTGTATTATTTCACTACATCTTTCAGCATGCAGAAAACTACTGCTGTATAGATGTGATACTTCAATACCTTTCACAAATATGACTCTTCAACTTATTAAAATATGTCAGATAATAAAATTATCAGTATTGAACTTACCAAAAAAAAAAAAAAAAACCCCACATAAAATCTTTAACATAACATTTTTAAGGTAGCAGCACAGTATTTCTCACAGATGCAAACTTTTTTTTCCAAAAATGTAAACTTCAATATGTAGCACCTCAACATATTTTTCTTTATATTGATATAAAATACTGTAGTAGAATGATTTTGTAGAAGTCTGTCAACACAACTGTTGATATTCCTATATAACATAACCTAAACTGAAGGGATTATCAGCAGGACTTCCTATTAATACATTAGAGAATGTCAATAAACAAACCTGGCTCAAAAGAGGCAATGCTGTCACTTTGCTATGTGAAATCAATGCATTCCATCTCAGAAGGTGTTTCTATGCATGTGCTGTTTTTTTTCTTTCAATGACATCCAGAACAAGTAAAGATTAAAAAAAAAAAAAAAGTCACAAAGAGAACAGCTGATTATTGTTTATATATGCTGAAATAAAACCTGAAAATTGCAAGCCATCTTAAAAATTTCCTTCAAAAAATGTTTTAGTTGTAGCTCTAGTCATGCAAATTGCCTGCTGTAGAAAAAAAAATAGAGGAAAAAGAAAAACAAACAAAAAATAAAATATAAATAAATTAAATAAGCAAACAAACAACAACTACAAAACAACAACAACAACAAAACTAACAACAACAACAACAAAAAAAAACCAAACAAAAAACCCCAACAACGACAAAAAAAAAAACAACAAAAAAAAAAACAAACCAGGAAGACTCCTGAGAATATGAATATCCATGTTTTGCATCTTGTGAAGCATTCAGCACACAAGATTTTCATTATTGCTACTTCCCCTGGAAGCTTTAATATTTCTATGACGTCTCTTACCAACTCATGAGTGTCTCTTAGCAGACACTGCTGTGCTTAGTTCCAAGTCTCAGGAGAGCTAGAGTACTTTTGCCAATTAGAAATAAGCAAGTTGTTTAATTAACACACCCTTTTCATTAATGGTTTAACCCAGAGATGACAAAGAGCCTTTGTTGAAAACCATGAACAAAGAAAGGAGTACTAATTAAACATCATGAAGTTTCTGAAGGATACTTTCTTTCAGAACCCAAGGGATTGTTTGAACTCCTCAGAGGACCTCCAGAGCCTTCCAGTAGCATTTGGATTTTCTTACATCTGTCCCACTCACTCAGAGAAAAAACAAAACAAAACAAAACAAAAACAAACAATCAAACAAATAACAAAATAACAAACAAACAAAACCCCACAAAACAAAAAAATCCACAAATAACCCCAAGTCTACAGATTTTGGACACTTTTGATGTATTAGAGTAAAGCTTTCAAAAAGATAGATGTTCCAGGTCTTTGGATCAGACTAAAATATAACAGATTTTGACTTCATAATAAAACAAATCTAAACTCAAGCACAGAAAACTCTTATTGATATGGAGGGGAAGAAGAAAGGTGATTTCCTGCACTAGGCACTAAGTACCTGTGAGAGGACTAAATAGAGAGGTCTTCCACAAATATCTTACTTTCTATGTTTTTTCAGAATTTCTGTGTGCATTTTATCATGTGTACATTACGTGCATATTTTGTTTAAATCAATTGACCAAGATAAGAAGTAACAGCCAAGGGTTTCTGACTGGATGGGAGTTTGAACTGTGTGTTTCTGATGAAAGACAATGAGTAGCTTTCCTGGAGACAGCTAGCTGCGTTCTTTACTTCAGCTGTCCACCCTGATGCTACCTCACAATTCTCTACTCCCGCACTTGGAAAAGCAAGACTGTTTTTGAGGCAGCTGCTAATATATGCAGTTTACAGCTTGGTATAGTAAGGCAAAAGAGCACTTACTTACTCTTTAATATCTGGACTTCAACTTTGCCTTAGCCAATAACTGCTTCATGAGCAATTATACTGCCCAGGAGTATCAAAGGGATAGATAAACTCAGATATCATAAAGTTAGATACTCACACACACAAATCAGATCTCAAAGGTGGAGTGGATACAAAGCAACCATACCTATATTGTGTTTGGAGGAAGTAGTAGCAGTATTACACTGTTTTAGTCTTCCTTATACAAAATGTACTTGCCACTTCTAAATTTGACACAGAGTCCAGTAGAACAACAGAAGAAAAACAAAACCAGACTTTGGAAACCTGTTAGAGCTAATGCTCAAAATATCAGCCAGACAGACTTCCTTCACCTGTCTTCTTAGTAGTGTAATATTTCCTTTCTCTTTTCTATAGATGTATAAATTTATTTCTATAGTAACCAGAAAATTAAGAAAACTCTTCTGTATTTCATAAGATCAAACCTATGGACTTGTTTGTTCAGAACATGGATTTAATTTCAGATGCTAAATTCAAGATTTTTGTCATAATGACATGGAATAATTTTTTAGATTCAGTCAGATCGGAAGTTCCACAGTTCCATTCATCAACACTTCATAACTAACAACAGACCAAATCCTGTGGACTACTGTCTTAGAGAAATGAGAACCAAACAAGTTAGCACCACAAAAAGTTATCTACTCTGTTTACTCAGTAATGGGCCAGACTTTAGTTTATTAAATAGATTTAAAGTATTTATTTTGTGAAGATTGTTTGTCTAGAAACTTCATAAAATTTATGTAGAAATACTTATTCATATTTTTATAGTGCTAGCATTTTGGAAAAAAAAGTTGATAATGTCAGTGATAGTGTTTCAATTTAGTGTTCCTAGACACAAAAAATCTGCCACCTACTACTGCATACATTAGAAAAAAATCTCTAAGGAAACATGGCATTAAAATTCTGTCAACTGCATTCAGTCACAAAATGCCTAGAGATCCAAGAGTATACCAAAATCCACTGATCCAAAGATTTCACAGTTTCTTGTTTCATGATTCAGTGGAAAGGATATGAATAAACAAGCGAGAGAAGAACAAATAGAAGTGAATCAGGACAAGCTCTGGAACTCTAACAGGAAGCTGGTCCCTGGCCAGGAGTCTGCACTTGCCTCTTTTTCCTCCCTAAGGAACCGCTCCAGCATACTGAACTGCTTCTTCAACTAACAAAAGGAAGCAATTTTTACATCCCCAGCTTGAAAATTTAAACTTACCTCAGTTCCATAAGGCATATTCCTTAAAATTTATTCCCTACTTCAGGCTCTGTTCCAAAATTATTATTTTTTTTTTAATTATGTAAAATACAATATATTATACAGAAAATATTCACTGTGAGGTTTCCTTTAACAAAATATTCTGTAGATGGAATATACACAGACTGAGTGGTACATCTCTCTGCAGTAAATATTTTTTTTCTTCCAAATCTGAATATTCTTTCTTTCAATTCTCTCTTCCTAACAATTAACATGGATCTGGTCTAGCCTTCAGGAGTTATCTTTAGAGGCACTAATCACATAGTGCTCTTCACTGCTTGTAGCGAGAATTGTCTTTATTCATCTGCCTAAGAAACAAGCTTTCAATGGTTTGGCATAATACAACTTTATATGATAGACTATTTTTTGTGACTTGTAATTTTGACTTCATTTCCATTTCCTCAATTATCTGACTTCTACTCTTAATTTTACTTTATGCTCAAATGAAAAAACAGAAATCAGTAAATGTTACCAATACTTTTTTTTTTTTTTTTTAATGTAGCTTTTATTCTTGTCTTTCAATATTTTCTAAAGCTTGGCCATTTTAATTGAACTGTTACTACAGATGTGCTAATAGTACATTTTAATAAAAGTGGAGAGGTTATGCAATAAAATGGACTAAAAATAAAAGTAATCAATTTAAGCACTCATAAACAAGAGGAATGAGGTAAAAAAGTAAGTAACTTTTAAAACTAT